>JAQQAE010018222.1:0-11251 GCA_029823295.1 Pseudamia nigra
GTCCATGGAGATTCTTGTCTAACCTCATCTGTCAGCCTGTCCATCACCATAGCGAACAAGAAGGAGCTCAGAGCTGAACCTTGATGCATCCCACCTCCACCTTGAACTCTTCTGTCACACCGACAGCACACCTCAAAGGAGGTGTCAAAGGATAATTCCTTCAAATAATTTCTTGAAGCAATTATTGAATAAACTTCAAATTTGTTAGATTGAATCTAAATAAGAAATTTAAAGTCATTGTGCATTCAGGGACTGTCCATGGAAAAACAAAGTGCGATAACTCAACAGTTGTTCATCCAGTCTGCACCAAACTTTACAAGAATAATAAGAGTGTTACCCTAAACACAACCATATGACAATATTGCAACTGATTGACCGACTGACTGATGTCATGTTTTGCCATTTTATGTACCCAGCCCCAAAGACTCAGCTGATTGACTTAACAAAGCCTGAACTATATGACAAGGTATTGAAATGTGTGAGGTTTTGAGAGCAGACATTGCTGGGAGGCTGTGCTGAAAGTCACCACAAGCAAGTAAAATGCTGTGACCTGTCTCTAAATTATCAAATTTGTCTCTAATGTCATATGTTTGTATGAAAACAGTCTATGTCGACAGACTACCTTATAACAGCTGGGACGGCAAAAACATGACTGCATCCAGATACTTTCATTAATAATAAACTTTGGTATGAAAAAATTATATAGTGTCATTACATACACCCAACAGGGAGCTGGCCTTTTTGAATTCTGTGGTCATTTTTGATCTTTTGCAGTGAACTGTGATTGCTCTGCAAGAAACTCAAAATTGTTGCAAAGGTCTTTAACCTGTCTGTAACAAACTTCAAATGTAGGGTAAGAGTTCCATCCCGAACACAATCGCATAACAATAGTGACACAGCAGCAACTTCTGGCAACAGGAAATGCAGTGTTGAACTATTTCATGTACCTATCCTAACAGGTCATGCAGATCAACATCAAAGTTGGTCAGAGAAGCCGTTGACGGCAGAGTCTGTAGGAGCTCGGCAAGACAATGACGCAGCAACAAAGGTTAGTTCTTCACCATCACCAAATAAATTGCAGCAGTATGAGTCCATATGAATAGATATTGTGTGTCTTGAAGTTACAGCGCCACCTATTGAGAATGGAAACGCTGCCTCATGGGACAAACATAATCGCACTGACATAAAATTTGTAGAGTATGCGCTGCACATGGTACACAGTGACGTGATGTATCATGGATGCTTTCCACCTGCAGTAGTGGACAGTGAAAGTAATTTAATATTTTCCTCTGCTGTGCTACATCATAAATGATACTACACCCCAAGACATCCATGTAAAAGCGAGTGACTTGTATTTCTGCACTACACCCTGTACTACTGCCTTCAGGAATGTTTTGCCAATCATTGTTCTGTTTTGTCCTCATTACTGTATGTTCAAAACTATAAAAGCTTAGAAATAGTTTGACATCATTTTGTTAACTTTATGTGAACTCATGGATTAACTGAGACGATTACAGTGACAAAAGGTCAAGGTTGCTGTGACCTCATGCAAGTTCAATGTAATAAATGCAATATCTCATAAATGCCTTGAAAGAATGTACAGGGTGTTTCAAAAAGATGGACCCAATTTGAAATCACCATATCTCTACAACCATGAACCGCCTGTGAATGAAACCCTTACCACATGAAAGGACGGGGCATAGAATTTAAAAAATAACTACCACTAGATGCCGCTCCCGATTGGTTGCATGGGACCCAAAGATCCCCAGACATGACCCCCTGTGACTTTTTCTTGTGGGGATACCTACATCACACACTGTGTTTTTGTGTCACCGTTAGTGACTAATCTGGATGAATCAACAACAGAATCACGGCAGCGGTGACTGGAATGGATGAAGACACTCTGAGGGACGTTTGGGATGAGTTTAACTATCGTCTCCATGTTGTTGTTGCAGCAGGTGGACGACATATAGAGCATTCATAAAATGCATAATAAAACTTGAGAACCCATGAAAACATTTGTAACTTTTATTTTATTGTCCCATGTTGCTATCAGGAAATATGGCAGATTGAAATTGGGTCTGTCTTTTTGAAACACGCTGTAGTTACGTCTGACATAAAAATTTTATTGGAACCAAACACAAAGTGAAACATTTTAGTGACTAAATAACAAAAGTCAAAGTTATTAAACTATAAGGTGCAAGAATATATTTTTTTTCACTGTGTTACAAAATTCTAGTAGCAATATATAAGTTAAGGTAAGGACAACAAGTCTGTGCAAGCAATTATAAGAAACTAAACTGACAGCATAGTTAAATCCCTTTGTTACCTTTGGTACACAAAGTTGAGATGTTGTGGAATAATGACAGAGTTTAATGTGTTCATTTTTGTCAAATTTTACACAATAAATTGTAGCAATTCATTTTTTTTTGCCATAAAGTGCCAAAATTAAATTCATAGAAAATTAAAAGTGACTTTTGGAGCAAAATATCACATACAGCAGAGACTCAGACATTCTCACAAACAAAAACACTGACAGAAGCAGGACTTTTTACTTTTACTTTATTTTACTTTCGCTTCTGCAGGGAGGAGACTGTATCTATGACCATGGCAAACTCATGCCTGACTTTTAGATTTAGTTGCAAAATGCCTATATGCTGTATATTCCTGCAAATTAAAATTTACTTGTGACTTCCTTTTACTTAAAACATTCAGTGAGGTCAGGACACGTGTCCAGTAAATAGTGGAGAATTGAAGTTTTGGTTTAACATGTAGGGCAGTTATGGTCTAAAAAGACTATTTAGCCATTGTTGTACCTTTTCCAAAAATGCTCACTGCCAATTTTAACATTTAACTTTTCAAAATCCACTGTTAGGGTTACATATGGCAGCTGAAATGTAAGGCATGGAATCAACTTCACTCACAGGTTGTCTTTACATACAAACATAGAACCAACGTCACCCCAACCCTTAATCCCAACCTTAGAATTGGTCTTAAAATATGACAAGTGTAAGGTCAATATACTGTACATCAAAGTGTGCCAGGCTTATACAGGTCATCTTCTGGTTTCCATGTTAAAATCTGGCTTGTGTTGACACCTGGGTGACATTTGAGCCGTGTGACCCTAACTCTGAAACAGGTCACGTTAGACATGGAGGTTATTAAAAGGTGAATGGTCCTCGCTTGTGTCATGTTCTTTAAAACTGCTTTAAATACATCGAGTCTGTCTTAGAATGTACGGCAGGCGTGTATGATTTCTAAACAACTCTCAATTTGCAGAATCTGAGCTGGTTTTGTTCTGTTAACGTCTTCTATATGCTTCGGTCTTCAAATGTCAGCAAAAAGGAGCAAAGAAAGAACGTATGTTTTTTATCCCTTTTCCTTAGATCAATCAGTCCACACAGATCCCCTGAAAGGGCGCTTTGAACATTTGAAGGTTGTATTTTGCCAGGATATTTACAGCAGGATCATAAAGGAAGCTTCCCAGAGAGCAAAAGGATTAAACGCATACAACAGCTCCTCTCCAGCAACCTCGACTCCAATCCATCCACCGCCGCAATTAGAAACAAAATGAGGTGAGCTGTCGCCAAGATTGACCCACTTGGGCGCAGTCAACAATAAACTAGCTTTTCTTTACCTTTTGTTGTTGCTGCTTCTCTCTCTGTCTCCTCTGCTGTGTGAAGGGGGGAAGGGAGGGTGGGTGCTGGGGGAGGTGAGGTGAGGTGAGGTGGGGGAACAAGGTCTCTGAGTGCTAAAATGACTGTTGTTGTGGTGATGTTTACAGTGGCCTCAGAATCGGAGCGACAAATTACACTGTCAGGGACACATCCATGCGGGATGAAGAGGAGGAGAAGCTTCACATGTTCACCATTGAACACCTTCAATGGGCGGTAATACAAGAGGCGTGGCTGCTCCTATTAAAATGTGTGGCTGAATCAATAAGAGGCATAATTAGAGCTGTTAGAGCAAATTATAACATGGCTATTATGTGGCTGTACAATGTTTCTCCGTAAACTGTTATTACAGGGGGAGAAGCTTTGTGTTTATATGTGTGTGTTTATGCACACGTACTGTATGTGTGTGACAGAGTGAGGATTCGGCCAGTCAGTTCGAGATGGAGGATTAGATGTGATAGTTGCCTCTTTCTACTGTAATTACCACTCCCTTTATTGACAGAATGCTCACTTTTCTCTGGCTTTTGTCTAAACTACAATTTCCTCCATTGTACAGTAGTAATTTTGAAGTGCATTTCTGCAGCAACGGTGCCTCTTTTTCACTGTTCGAAATTGTTGCCGTCCAGACATATCATTCAGTGGCGCGGTGTTGTCTTTAAACATTTACCCCGCGCGCAAATTGTGTTACAAAGGCAGATGCAGAAAGTGCGACTTCAAACATTTACCCTGATTCATATATAAATTGTATTGTTATATATTGTATTGTTGATGCTGTATATTCTCAGTTACACAGTGAGCAGCCTCACAAAGTATCGTTAGTAAAAATTCTGTTTGCATTTTCATGCATATAATGATCCTGCTACAGCCGAAGGAAGGGATTTACTGATTCTGCATGTATTTGGTTTTTTTCATTTTGTAGGTTCACCACAATGGAACAGAGTCTGCTGTCTGTTTAGTGCTTTGAGATTCTTACATCAGTGTTATTGTCCTGTGATTCCAGACATCTGGATCTTGTCTCCAGTTGACGTTCCCAGGTCGGATGAGTTCGGATGATCCGGTAGAATTTATCGCCTCCAGCTCTGATTGACACTGATTCACACATTATTCTTCGCAGATGTGATGCTATGCCATGTGTCATCAGTGCTTTTTGTTCACGCAGCACTCAAACATCAGTCCGTCGACACAGACGTTGAAAGATGAACTTAAGTGAGCCACATCCTATCGTAACCACATTAATACTCACTGCTGTTCTCGCGGAGGCCTTTACTGTTCCATCAAACATCACAAGGTAAACACTGAAAAGGCAAAATCATATTTTACAGTTAACATTTCATTTTTGATTGAGTTTACGGCATTGGGTAAATACTGTGGAAGGCTGCGGAGGCAAGTGCAAAACTAACTTGAATTTGTAATATCCTGTTAGCCTGTGGAGCAACCTCTGGTCCCAAAGATTTACACTATACACAAATACATTTTTGTCATGAGTCATCCTAGTCTCATACACTTTGTTTTGGCCCTTTAATGAATGATCCAGTCCATTTTTCCATTTTTCTTTTGTTTTCAAGAAATGATGGCAAACACCTGCTCAACTGTCGGATGTGTGTGACAGAAACACTGACCTGCAGAATTGGACTGAGTTTGACCTTCGTAGCTTTGTTTATAAATCAAAGTTGTCTTTCCTGAAAGGTTCCAGCTGTGGGTCAGAGGTCACACTAACACCGTAGCATGATTTTAATACACAATGTGTAACTGCTTAACTGAGTCACTAAGTCATCATTAAATATTGGGTTATGTGTAACCTGTACCTGTTGTGCTTTTGCAGCTCTCTCCCGTTTGTCCAAATACGATCACAACTCACATTTCCATCAATGGGTGACATTACAGTTACACTACCACTGATGCGTACGGTACAATGCATGTTTACATATGTCTATAAAACCTGGATAAACAGTATGTCTATTTTTACGGAAAACACTTTTCCATCCCTTTAGTGCTGTTAATGCCAAACTGACATTCACAAGTAAAATCACACAAACTAACATATCGAAAACCAATACCAGGAAAACATCTTGTTGTTTTTTTCAGTGAAAACATAACAAATGGGGTTGAAAACCTTTGCTCCGTTGATAAAAGTTTCAGGACTAATAATGAGACGCAACAAACACAAATGATTAAACTGACAAAATCATTTTAGCTGGTGAAGGAACAAAACAAGAAATATAAGTAGCCAGAAATTGAAGTATTGAACAATTTCAGAAACCAGAGTAATGTTCTCTTTCCATCAGCATCAAAAAAGACCACGGTCAGTTATAACAACCCATCACAGAGTTTTCTTCTCATCGTTCTCTCACAGCCAAATTTTATTATTGTAGGTGATGATGCTCCAAAGAGATAAGTTACAATAACCTGGCAAGATACCTGTTGCTCAAACGCAAAGTCCAATTGTGTTTTGTTAAACCGCGTCACGTGGGTGTCAAAGTCACACAGAGACTTTTTAAGAAGTGTGCATAACAAGTGTAAAGATGTGATTTTAGTGCAGAGATGAAAGGTAACGCCACATTATCAAAACTATCTCTGACAACTTATCAAGGCGAACAAAGATCAGCAGCAGCCCAAGTACCCGACCCAAGTATCAAGCAGGACAAGGTGCAGCATAATTGTAGAGCGCTCGCTGACAGAATCAATGTGAGGCATGCTAATGGCCTCACAGTCCTCCATTGGAGAGGACTCTCATTGACTGCCATGCTGTTCTATCAGGTACAGAGCAAAGTTGGAACAATTACAGTAATCTGCGTGTGGAGTGATGGTCCTCCATGTGGAGTGGGGATGGGGTGAGTGGTGCTCAGTAAGCCCTGACCAGCCAGCCACAACAAAGGGAGCCAGGAAAACAAGTGTATGATGGCATGCCGGTGTGTAACTAGGACTGGAATAGGTATTGATTGTGGAGACAGCAACGGGTAGAATGTTTGCTCTTATCAAAAAAGGAATTTGGAGAAGAGATGTAGGACATTTCCATCTACTGGCATACACTAACTGCTTAAACAGCACAATACAGAGGAAACAGCGTCAGTCTATACTCAAATATGTCATTTATAGTTGACGGGTACACATGAATGTAGTAATATTGTGCTAATTGTACAAACATGTTGCTTTCCACTGCAGTGCCATCAGTTAAACAGTTGAATTTACATACTGACAAAACAAATGCCAATGCAGTCGTCGAAAAACACCAACAGCCTTGACTCGGATCTCCGATTGACTCATCAATTGGTTCCTTTTTTTGTTTACGTAGGCAACACTGATACGAACACAAACAGGATGAACACACAAATGCAGAAGTTTCAAAATTCCTTCAAGTTTAATACAATTTAGACCACTCTCTGTCCAAAACCAGTCTGTACCAGTGGTTTCATAGCAACCGAAAAGACACATACAGCCTTTTGCTTTATTATATGTGCCAGAGCTTCCAAATTCACACCAATGGGAAACGCTGACATCAGAAGAAAACATTTGTTTGTGAATCAAAGGCCTTGAAGACATCTGCCCTCATAGCTCATCTATTTGGGACAAGTTTGGTCTATTTTGGATGGGGGGGGGCGGCAGTTTCATAACAGACACAACCATAGGCTCAACCCAGAAACACTTCATCACACTGAGGTTAAGACATAATTACGACAGGGGTTAAGTGTCACCACACAAACGTGGGCAAAAATGAAAAACACAAAAAACAGAAATTAAAAATGATTGCATGCAGAATTAATGAACACAGCTCTGCCAACAGTCCTTGATGCAACTTCAGAAGGAGTGGTGGAATAACAACACTTGGTTTTTCAGCTGACATTCTCCTGTCCCTTTTCTGGATTCTGCAATTCATGACTTTCCATGTTCCTTCCACTGAAATAACTGAATAATAACTGAATAATAACTGACTAATAACTGAATAATAAGATACTAATATCATTCTGTAAATGACACGTTTAAAGCCGGCCGTACATAGAAAAACATGACTGATCTTAACTGTCCCCTCGTACATGATTGAACATACCTCGCACAGAGCTGCAGATTGACACGACGGCTCACGCCCGGCAACTGGCGCCATATATCGACAGCAAACGTTGATTGCGTTGTGACACACATGTCCAACAATGATAAAAATCACCAAGTCGAGTCGTGACCACCGCACACTGCCGAGACTGAGTCCTGGCGATTTAACACGTTGAATTGGCACAATTTCTGTCAGGATGACATTAAGACTGAAAAATGTGGGTCGGGAACCACTGCACATCAAGCAGATTTCCAGTTGAGTTGAGACGAAGTGAGTGGCGTTTCTCTATGTGCGGCCGACTACAGTCCAAGATGTGGCTTGTGCAACAAGGCTTCAGACATAAGACTAGTACTTGCCTCTGCATGTGCAGCACTGCTTAGCTTTCCCCAAGAAAACTGGTTTAAAAACATCTAAGGAAGCCAAATAGTTTTCTTTTTTTCTGTTTATGGTTGAACGATAGGTTTACTGATGATTTGAATATTAGGTTTATGACTTAGACCAGTGGATCCCAAACTGCCCCCTAGAAGACATGGACTTTGTAACATTGACGCAAATTTTGCCTTTACACGAATTTGTACTATTTTCCAACAAAAGTCTTTGAAAGTTGCAGAACCCTTTATTTGTTCTACAATCAACTATGGGAGCAGTGTTTTTTTTTTTCACATCTTGTGGAATTCGATGTCTTTCTCTCGGTGTTCTATGGATACTTTTTTATCAGATTGTGCAGAGGATCATATCAGTGCACCGTAGACGTGAAATTCACAAATATGTTGTCTTCATTTGGTGATATTTTGCCTTGTTGCTCCTGAAGGACTGGTCATTTTTTTATTGACACTGCTACAAATCACATGATTATTTCTTTCTTCTTCGTCATAAGTGCTACAATGCTCCTGCCCCAACTTTATTTGGAATGGTTTTCAGATCTGTATATTTGAGTGTCTCATCTCCATACTTTGCTCGGTGGAAAACACTGACACATGGACACATTTTCCGTCAGCCGACAGTCGGAGCCTGCACACTCTGTTCCTGCCCTACTATCTTTGCTCCTCTTCTGACTGAGAGAAGCTATATCATACTCAGCACATCAAGGCTCAGCACATATAGGATAAACAATGCACTGTCAAACCCATCACTTGGCTGCGTCCCCAAATCAATTCCTCACACTCTTCCTGGATTAGCCATGGATGACTTAATTGATTCAGCACAGTCAAGTGATCTTCAAACAAACAGGCTTTTCCAACTTGAAAAGGGAGTGACAGACACCAAACCTGAACTCTCTGTAGATGACAAATCATTCCTGCAGGCGACAGACGTTATTCTTAACAATGGTGGCTGGCTGCTGCTGGAAAGATATCCCACCCGCCTGTCCTACATTCCTATAGGCCACTT
Source organism: Pseudamia nigra (assembly GCA_029823295.1). Lineage (NCBI taxonomy): Eukaryota > Metazoa > Chordata > Actinopteri > Kurtiformes > Apogonidae > Pseudamia > Pseudamia nigra. The sequence goes on from JAQQAE010018222.1 coordinate 9,109, forward strand.
CGCAAAATGGGCGAAGAGCAGAGCCGAACCAGCGACGGGTCATTGGTGCTGTTCAGTCATCGAGAAGTCTTGAAGATAAATTTCTACGATAGCTGATACGCCTCATGGTTAGCACGTGCCTCCAAGCTGTCAGTGAGAGTGAGCCATAGTCTTTTTTTTTGGGGGGGGGGGTTCCTGACTTTGCTTTTACACCACAGTTTAATCTTGCCTCCGAGCAACAGGATGACGGACAGAGCGATTAACACTAGTTCTATCAGAGTCCAGTTAAGCAGCAGCCCTTCTCTATGGACTCCTTAGCCCTACGGAAGCAGCCTTTTTCATTGTAAAACTTATTCCCAGGAACACTTCGAAGCTCAGTCACTCTTCATGTTCTACATTTGGCATGTGGAAAATAATAATTCTAGATTTCACTGTGCTGCCAAATCAAGTTCTCTATCCAACCCCCGAAATATGTAAGAACTTCCTTCAGACCGAGTCACAGAGAGTGAGTGATATGGATCCACAGCTCTGTAGAACATCATCAGACAGGAAACGGAGAGGTGTTTACTGCTGTGTGCCAGGGCAGGTTTCTCCCACAGCAGGTGGAATGAGTGGGAGATTGCAGAGGAGGAGGATGGGATACAGATAGAAATGATGTGTGGCTTAGAATCAGAGGCAATGGAAATAGTTTTCAAAATATCCTTTGATACGAATGTACTCAATCTGATCAAAGTTTGTAGATGCAGAGGTAAAAGAGACGGTATGTGACAGTGGCACTGCAAAATGAGCTACGAAAGAAAGCAGACGTAGATAAATACATAAATACATTTACTGCCATGTTATCATCTGAAAGGGAACAACTGCATTGTAGATGTGTCTTGACAGAAGGCAAATGTTTTCTAACATGACAAACAGCAAAATTAAGTCAGACAAGCTGGGTATTTATTACAATATTATGAAACATTGCAGTAAAGGCATAATATGTACTATTTAATGAGTGGTAAATTTTCAGATGGCATTGCTCATCCCTTACTCAAAAGCTTGGACACACCTTTTCCTTCAATGTTTTTTCCTTGTTTGTCATCGTGCAGCTAAAAAAAACAAAACCTGTTCAACAACGTGGAATATATTTCATATTTTACTTTATCCAAACTAGACACGTTTAGCTTTGATAACAGCATTCACTCCTGACTTCCACCAGGTCGTCACCTGGGATGGTTTTCATGTGTTGTCCAGGGCTACAGAGTCAATAGCCCTATTAGCCCGACTACAACTACTGCACAAATCCATATTCTGACAAGAAACAGCTAAGAATAAAACGAGTCCATCACTGGTTTAAGAAATGAAGCTGTTCAATTTTGGAAAATCTCAAGAACTGTGAATGTGTCCCCAAGTGCATCAAATTCTGAGCTGAGGTCCTCATCTGAGCCAGTTTTATCATAGTATCTGAGTGTTTCTCGCTATACTGTTAATTTTGACTGTAGTGGTGTTAGCAGTAAACATGCTATTGACTATACCAACCTTCTTCTGCACAACAGAACTAAAGTTCTTCTTAATGAACTAAAGTACATTAAGAAGATAAGAAATGGCACAAATTAACTCTTGGCAAGACACACCTATGAACTGAAAATTGTTCCACATGACTTCCTGGTAAAATCTGATGCAAGAATGCTATGAGTGTGCAAAGCTGTCATGAAGGGGTCATTGCTATGTTCCCACACTTCTGAGATGGTTTTGTCTGCGCGTGCAGCTGGAAGCAGTACCGTGTAAAAACTACTGCTCCAATTTACACCAAATGTGTTGCTCTATCTTTACTCTTTTCTTTTGTCTCTTCTCTGTCCACTAACCCCAACCAGTCAAGGCAGATGGTCGTCTATCAGAGCCCTGGTCCTGCTGGAGGGTTTTCTTTTCTATTAAAGGAAAGCAAAACAATCCATCGGATTATGATTGTCATTATACAAATACAACTGAATTGAACTGAATTGAAATTAGTTTCATCCACATATAATACAGTGGTATGAAAAAGTTTAGGCACCCCTCACAATTTCTATTATTTTCATGTATAAATCAGTAGGTGTTTCATTTTGATCAAATAACTGATGAACACAGTAATATTTCAGCAGTGAAATGAGGTTTATTGGATGAACAGAAAATGTGCAATATG
>JAQQAE010018223.1:0-11251 GCA_029823295.1 Pseudamia nigra
TTCATAACATTTTTATTTATTATTACTTTTGTCAGATTCAAGTCATTTCTGTGACCATTGTGGGTTTTTCTGTCATTCACAAAGGGTACCAACAATTTTATCCACATCTGTAGTTCGAAAAGGTTTGTTTTGTCTTCTGCATACACAGTTATTTCTTACTAATTACTTCTGAATCAACAAAGTATGAGTAGACGTCTCTTTTTACCTTGACATGTTTTGACTGACACCTGCGGTCTCCTACTCATAGTTTGTCTGCTCAGATGAAATGAACAAGAAATAAGTAAGGAACAACCAAGGCACCTCCTTCTAATATTTTTTTACAATTTAGTAATGTTACCAGGCTGATACTTCACAGTGAGTCTTATTGCCACTTGTGGGCCATAATGGAGTAAATTGTACGTTGTTCATCATGTACCAATGCCAGAGGGGTACTTTGCACATCAGTCTGATAGAAACACTTCAGACAAAGACATAATGGCTCAACTCTTTGGTGCTCACGGAAAGATTTTTTTTCTTCGAGAATGGCACAGGCAAGTTCTAAGATGGCAATGCCAGGATTCAACTAGGGACAGAGTGTGTGAGTGGCTCAAAGAGGATGAGACAACATTTTCCCCACGTGGAAAGGGAGTCCACACCTTAAGCCCTACTGTATGTTGTGTGAGATGTTTGGGATGCTCTCTGCACATGGCCAATAATGAATGCAACCAGTGATGCAAATAAATATTGTGGTGTTCCATAAAGGAAACAATGCTGAGACAGATGTGTGCCATAACCAAGGGGCAACGACCGGTGCTGTTCAGTGAAGCCAATGTGGAAGTAACTTTAAGTTGTAATCCCAGCCCTTGGCCACTGGGGAACCAATTGTCCGGCTCCATGAAGCTTTTTTCCGATAGAGATACATTAGACTTCTATCTGAAAATACTAAGCAAATAAATTTTTTTCATGGGTCATCGTGGTCTCAAGCATTTTATTTGGACCTTCTAATAAATAATGTGGTAGTCCATCTTTAACTTTTTGCTTTGTTATTAAGATATTACAGCAAATAAACAAACAAATCAGGTATTTGATTGACATGTCATTATAGTAGCAGCTCGCTAGTGAAGTCGGACTGATTCGGACCTTTGTATCTTCTATTTATTCAATGTGGACATAATTATACATGAGATACACTCAACTACAATTGTGGGTAAGTGTTTACACTAACGACACCGTAATATGACTTTGTTTGACACTGCATGGTGAAGTTTTACCGCATCAATAAGCTAGCAGCTATTTTTAGCTTCCCACGAGTCCCCCGGCATGAATGCTTTGTTAGCCCCACTGCCATTCGTCCAAATATATTTACATCCTGTTTTTGGCTGTTTTCATAGTTATTAAGCTTTGTATGTCATGTATGTGATTATCATAACAGTTGATCCAATTTTGTGAAATTCCAAAATATGTACACATATTGTATTCCAAATTCATGGCTCTGGAAGGTCTGATTTTTGTGTTTAAGTAGACGCTGACATAGAGCAACCCACTGAATACATACAAGCTGTAGATTAAAGTGATATTTTAGTATGTCTGGGTAGTGGCACACATTACAAACGGTGACTTTTAAATTTAGATAGAAAACAGACACAACATATCACTGATCTAAAACGTGACTGAGAGTAGTATTTTCTCCTCCTGCTGCTGAAAATAAAGACTAAGGATGTTAAATAGCAATGAAGACTGAGCTTAAATGAACAAAATGAGCAAAAGGAGAGTAAAAGTAATAATCAGAAATCAACAATATAATCAAATGTTAACAAAATAATCAATCAAATCAAAAACAGTATGAACAAAAAAATCAACCACGTCACCAAAATTAAACACAGAACTAGTAAAGTGAACAAAGTAATTCACAAGTGAGCAAAAGTGACATGAATTAAGCAAAAATGAACATCTCAAAATAGTCAGAATGATCATCACAATGAGCAAAATAAATTCCTTACTCATATTTCTATATCATAATACATCAAATCAAAAGTCTGGGCTCCAGATTTCTCCTTTGGCTCGGGGTTCTCTGCTTTGTTTGTAGTCGTGTGCTACAGGCCCATGTTTTGACACCTCCGTTCGGTCACGGCCCTGCACAGCAGCTGCTCAGGTGCCCCTGCACACCCCCACACCCTCACCCCATCCTGTCGGTCTGTAATTGCTTGGATGCCGAGGGAGGTGGACTGGTTGTGATTAGTGATGTAAGAGGGGTGTCATGGCACAGTCCTCCAATCAAAGTGTGGCCAAAGTTCGACTCCCATTTTCACTGATCCACCTATAAAACCGGCCTCAGCATCATTCATTCTGCATTCTCTACTAGATTTATTAATCTGTGTCGCTGTTGTCGTGTTTTCAAACCTTCAAGCCTTTGTTTCAAATCCAACATAATGAGGTGAGTTAAAGGGTATGATTAATTTTTTTTAAATATAATATTTTAACTGTGACAAAATGGGTCATTAAAACTTTTTTTTTTTTTACTAGGTTACACATTTGATTCATTATGTTAATTTTCTTGATACTTTTCTTGATTATTTTGTTCATTTTCTCTATTAGTTTTGGTTTATTTTGTTAATTTACTTCTTTTTTTATTCTTTTGCTGGTTTTTGTTCATTCTGGGTTTATTTTTGCCTCCTTTCACAGAATTAAGTCAAAGTGTAATTAACACCAAAAAAAGTTCAATCATCCTTCTTGTACATTTTATGTTTTCAACTTAGAAATTAAAATGTTCGTGGAAGAATTTGTGATAAAACATGGGCCTATTACAGATGGTATTTGCTGGTATTTTTTTTCTCCCCAGACCTCTGGGGAGAATGGCAGACAAGGCAATTCCCAGACAAGGCAATTTTGCCCAGACTACTGCCGAAAGCACTCGTTTTTTTCTCTCTTTTTTTGGACAATTCTTTGTAAACCCTAAAGATGGTTGTGTGTGCAAATCCCAGTAAGTCAGCATTTTGTGAGATACTCAGACCAGTCTGTTTAGTACCAACAACCATGTAGTCAACTTTCTTCCTCATTCTAATGTTGTCTTGAACTTTAGCAGCTTGCCTTGACTGTGTCTACAGGTCTAAATGCATTGAATTGCTGCCACGTGACCAGCTTATTTGCTATTTGTGTTAACATGCAATTGTTGAGTACCTAGTAAAGTGAATGAGTACGTATACTAATAAGTAAGAAAAAGTTCACTTCAGATTTGTCGAGAAATGTTCATTGTAACTCTGTAGGAGCCAGTGCTAGTGCAGCATTGTAACGCTGTGTTATTTCCACATTCTTCTCATCACACAACTCTGGATAGAACACAGAGAAAGCTGGGTATTCACATTTCTGTTTAAATAGTAAGTACTCGTGACTACTGCTGTTTTTATTGCCACCAGTGATGTTTACAATACAAAAGAGCAATTTAACCTGGCATTTGTGTAACTTGTAGCAGATTTAGTGTCAACCACCCACGTCACATGCAGGTGTATTTTTGATATCATTCACCATTAGTGACAGGTCACTATGCCTTCACATCCATCAGTCTGTTACAAGGCTGATGGATGAAGACGCACATCCGAGGCTGACGTTTGACACTTCTATGACAGCCAATGATTATTCTACCGATTTTGATGTTTTCTGTTTCAGCTTTTTCAAAGCTTCCATTCTGTCAAAAGTCATCTTTATTGAGTTTTGAACTGTCTATAAACACTGTAATGTGAGATAAAGGCAGTGAAAATATGAACTTGTTTAGCACGAACAGTCTTCAGAAATCCTCATGACAGCAAGGATGACAGGAGAAAACAAGTTCATTTAAATGTTCATTAGTTGTGACATCACAAATTACCATCAACCATCATTAGTCCTGCCCCCCCGAGTCAGTAGAGTCATTTAAAACTGGCTGGATAGCCATGGACTGTAAATGCAGCCACTGATGCCTTTCTGCTGGTGACAGAGGGAAATGTAGTTTGATTTTATGTAGAATCTGTGATGTGGACTAGAACATCAGGTTCCCCTCTCTCCAACCCCTATGTTCATTTTTGTTCCTTCCGTTTATTATTTTGCTCCTTCTTGTTATTATTTTGTTCAGTTCTTGGTAAGTGTAGTTTTTCTTCTGATGTATTCTAATTAAACAGCAAACACATGTACAAGTGAAGTGGATTTTTCCATTTACATTTCCAAATGATGCCTAATTTGTTTTTTGGGTCTTGAGGTTTGCAAAACACTGTTCTAAACATTCCTGCAGCTGTAACAGTGTTTCATTCTTATCAGCTGCATCACAGACAAGAAATCTTACTTGGTTCAGATGAATGGAAGTGGAGTCCACAAACCTGCTGTGAGCAGCAAAACCCTGAAGGGATCTGGAGTGACCGGGATGGCAGTGCATCATGGGAACGGGGTCCACCATGTTAACGTCAAAGGCAGCTTGTATCCCATCAAGGCCAAAAGCCGCAGGCAGCGCTGGGAGGTGAAGCCGTCTGAAATGGCCAACAACACACTGAATCCCATCAGAGCCATCGTGGACGGAATGAAACTGACCCCGAACCCCAACAAGCCGATGATCGCCCTTTCCATAGGTGAGAGGACCTTTACTGCACCTGAGACCAAACAAACCCTTCTTAGATATGATACCATCCCAAAAAGAATTCTACTGCAGAACTACATACACTATATGAAATTATAGGCTCCTACTAACCAAAGGCACAGGAACAAAGATATCAAGTACATTTTTTTTAAAAAGCAAGAAAATGGAGAAAACAAATGTGAACTAAATAATCAAGAAAATAAAAAACAACAACAAAATAGTAAAAGATAAAAAAATAAAAATCTAAAGATTAACAAAATTTCCCAAACGTGGACAAAATTGTTGTCATATATGCAAAACAGAGGTTTTTAGAGATGAAAAATGTACCTAACATGAACTAACTTCCATTACATACATATGCAGAGCAAAAATTATTTCACATACATTTATCACAATCAATATCAGAAACAGGAATAAGCTAAAGCCAGAGGTGAATACATGCCACTAACATCAAGACAAAAGTCCACCATCTCTCCGTCCTTCTCCTTTCGGCTGCTCCCCTCAGGGGCCCCCACAGCGAAATACCAATGATTCACATGTTTGATCTGGCATCGTTTTTTTCCCGCCAGATGCCCTTCCTGACACAACCCCCATGGTACTAATATGAGGAATTATGACATGACGTGTTCAATTTAGAGTTAAGCATTTAACCATGTTAAATATGTCTACTGGCCATTTAATATCATGAATATGACCAGCAGCATTTCCTCTTTCTCTCCTGTCTCATAATTCTTCTTTTAGGGGACCCCACTGTGTTTGGGAACCTGCCCACTGACGACACTGTGCTGCAGGCTTTGAAAGATGCCATAGACTCCCAAAAATACAACGGCTATGCTCCCTCTGTCGGTAAGTCAAACTAGCATGTCAAAGCTTGTCACAACTTTTGGTATGGGTACCTGCAGCCAGTTTATACACACTGAGCAAATATTCTTAGAAGTTGGAAATTGACAGTATCAACCACATGATGTTATTACGTAAGTGAAATATTAATAGTAGGAGGATGGTGTGGGTATGGTGGCACAACACACCTGGACAGCAGGGTTAATGCACTTCATGTTCTAGTGTCCAGTATTTATTTTCTACCCCTGACTTTGACCTGGGTTAAATGTATGACTATCTGTCCATTGTGCATCCAGTCTGCCGTGTGCATGGCAAGCTGCAGTATGTGATGAGTTGGGGGTAAGAACATAATCAAACTGCCTGGTTAAGGCTAAGCCAAAACCAAACATGCACACACAAATACACACAATACCCCTGAAAGAGAAAAAAAAAAGTATACTGTAAATGTCATAAGGTCATAATGAGTTTTTCCCCTCACTAGGTGTGTTTTTACTTTTTTCATAAAAGCACAAAAGATAAACGGAAACACACTTTCAAATGTATTCTGACATAGCAAACATTAAACTAGTGAATGATCAGCTGTTTGCAGGGTCTTCACCTTTATTCTGGAAAAAAAAAGTTAAAAAAAAAACTGGTATTGGCTGATGAGGAGAGAAATCATTTTATTCTGACAAAAAAATAAAATGTTTAGATGGAAATTAGCAAACTCTTTTTACATGTGGTCTTTGCTATTTTCAAAATAGTATCTTTGTTTGCATATGTTTTCACTCTTAATCCCCCGGTAGGATACCTGAAGAGTCGGCAGGCCGTGGCTAACTTCTACAGCTGCCGGGAGGCCCCGTTGGATGGAGAGGTGAACACATATACCTCACTGAAATGCTCACTTACATTGTCTCATCTTTCAGTACTCAATTCATAACTATGACAACGAGTCACATAATCTCAGTGTAACCTGAACCTTCCAAGTGCATATGTTGGAGTTACTGTACTGTGCGTCGTTTTTAAATCATGGCTAAGAGACTGCTAGAAAGTGCTAGAATGTATGGTTTTGGTGTTGAGACTATGTAATATTAAAGTGACCCTCCCCACCCCCTGTTTACAGGATGTGATTTTGACCAGTGGCTGCAGTCAGGCCATTGACCTGGCTATCAGTGTCCTGTGTAACCCAGGGGACAACATCCTGGTGCCGTGCCCAGGATTCTCTTTATATAAGACTCTGGCTGTTTCTCTGGGCATCGAGGTTAAACTCTACAACCTCCTGGTAAGCATGCAGATTCCATCGTACCAAATCCTATATTACAGTGGTTATTCTTTCTTTGTAATTACACACAATTGCTGTGTCAATATTTGAAACCAGGTGAAAGTAGCCACACAAAAACTATTTGGCTATTGACTGATGCACAAAAAAAGTGTAGCACGATTCCAGCCACAATTGCGCTAGGTGAATAAACTGACTGTGGACCATCAAGAGGGATACATGGGTTAGATTCAATGGGAATCAGTGATTTTTTGATAGAACCTTGTGGGTTATTCTCTCAAAGAGTATTAGACAGTCAGATGAATTTCTGTCATGTCAGAAATTCCGGGTGGCAAATGTGAGACTCCTATGCAGATGAAGGAGAGCCATGAGTCCATCCCCCAATGTCACTGAATTTTTTCTCAGTGTCGATATGAAGACACTGTGAAACTAAAACACACAGAGCACCTGAAAATGCCATGGTACGTCGGTGGATGGGTGGCTGGACAGATGGATGGACAGACAGCTAGAAAGAAAGAAAGAAAGAAAGAATACTTTATTTATCCCCCCATGAGGAAATTCAAAATGGAGACACAATGCTGGACAGGAAACATGGAGGCCAGGTTGGCTAAACGGTGGCAACATTAATGGAAGCTTCCAGTTTTCTCTGCCAACAACTATGTTTGCCAATGTCCACATCTTCCAAGCCAAAATGGCAGTAGTTATAAAGTATCATCAGCTTTACAGTGCAGATGATTTACTCTTACAGTTGAGTTTGAAACTGCACGTCTCTGCCAGAAAGATGTCCCTACAGGTGTAAATATACATTCTTAGGCCTTTACTTATATAGGCTGTTACATATTAAGTGGTGCATGGGCTTTGTGCAAATAACATGTCTTTTATTTATCAGATGACAAATCGTAATGTGTTCCTGAAGATCTCTAATAGGAATAGTAATAAATTTTCCTTGAGAAATATTCAAAATGTTCAGTTTACTTTTTTTTCTCATGTTTCCTGTCTTTTGTTTTTAGGCTGTTGGAACAAAGTGTCTTCAAGAGTCAAGCTGTATGCAATTATTGGTTTGCATCAGCTTTTCAGACTAGACACAGATCTCTGGCTGTTAACTGAGGACTTAACTCACGCAAACTGGTGGCTCTGGTGTTGTATTTTTGGCCTGAATAAAGAGATGTTTTACATATTTGACAGACAGACTGACTTCAAGAGACTTACATACATCTAGACCTGATGCAAACAACTGTGTGAAACCACATGTGTGATTGCGCATCATTTTGACATTTTGTGGAACACATAAGATTTGAAACTCACTCTTGGCGCAGCACTTTAGAAACAAAACGACACTGTGATATCTTTTCATCATAAACGTTTTTGAATGAAAGTGAATAAATCTGAAGTCGCTCTGATTAAGTGTCTATGCAGTTCCCACCAACAGGAAACTGGCATAGTTGTGGTTTTAGATGGGAATACGCGTGGACAATCTTTGTGCAATAACTCCTGCCTGAATTCAGTACTAAGTTACAGAAAAGTTAAAAGGTAGTGCAAGAAAGAATAAACAGGGTCCTCTGTTCCACCACATAAACCACAGATCCTGGACCTGTGCTGTTCAGGATTCCTGGAACCCTAGAACCAGACAAATCAGCCAGTGTTTTTATCTTTCAATGGAAGTATTCTAAACAGGAACATGTCATAAACAAAGGTGGCAATGGGTGGAAATGGTAGAAATGTAGTTAAGAGTATTTGATAGCTCCGCTAAGTGTTGGGTTAGTGTCACCACTGCTAACAACCCATCATCTTCTTCCATGTTCATCAGCCAGAGAAGTCATGGGAGGCTGACCTGCAGCAGCTGGAAAGCCTGATCAATGAGAGAACATCCTGTCTCGTTGTCACTAATCCTTCCAACCCCTGTGGCTCGGTCTTCAGTAAGGACCACCTACAGAAGATCCTCAAAGGTTAGCTGCAACTCAGCAATGAATTCTGATTCAGCAGAAGGAAAATCTGATCAATGACAATCCCTTAAATTTGATGATTGTTTTCTTTTTTCAGTGGCATCAAAACACTGTGTCCCTATTCTGGCTGATGAAATCTACAGCGATATGGTGAGTGGATACACAAGTCACATGTCAAATCTTCTCTGGTGAAAGTACAGGATCTGATTCAGCTTCTTCACTCAAGAAGAACAAGTTTTTACTTGGGTGGCTTGGGATTTTAAAAAAAATCAGTCAATATTAGTGGAATACATTTTCTCATTTGAATGAATGGGACAGGACCTGCCTGCAATCTCCTTAGGGGCGAAGAGATGCCATGTGAAATCCCTAGTTAGCACATTTTCTTGTTCTTAACCATCCTTCACATTAATAAAAGGCCAGTTCACACATAAACACACGCTAAACGTAAGCAAATGAGCACACAAAAAACATACATATTAAACCTTTAATCGTGTCATGTTTGGTAATGACACTCTTTCAGTTTAAGACACAATAGGTAAATGTAACAACTTTGAAAAATTCATTGCAAACTGCCTTCATTTTTAAGTTAAAGATTTTCTTGTTTTACGACGAGCACAAATGGATCCACATATTGTAGCATTTCTATTTATCACCCTGAAACTAAAAAATAATAACACACTGTCTGAGAAGAAGAATCAAGAGTTAGCTTCTTTTTTAATTTTAATAAATGAATTGACAAACTTGCCCACAAGATGTGTAAAATGGATATGAAATGAAAAAACAAAAACAATTTGCATAATAAACAAGAGTAAAAAAAAAAAATGAATGAACGAAATAATCAATAATGAGAAAAAAAATAAAAATAAAAAAAATAAAACTGAACCTCCTAAACCCTAAAGTCCCCAAATTGGGGACTCTGGGTAATTGGGGGACCCCCAAAGTCCCATGCCCTGCAACAAAAAGCATAAAACACTGCACTAATCATGTAAAAATATAGTCATACTGCACATCAAATTAAAGAGGAAAATCTCTGCTACAAGCACATATAAGTCATATTTACACACACTAAAGACAACTCCAGCACCAATATCAAAATCCTACTAAAGCCTAAAAAAAGGGGAGGGCTTAGGAGGTTAACAAATATGGATACATTAATCAAGAAAACCACCACTGTAAAGGAAATTAACAAAACATTTTAAACAAAAAAAAAAAAACTACATAATTGTAGAAACAAAAGGGCGACCAGCTAAAAAAATGTTCCGTGGCCCATTTTGGGTTCTGACTCTAAGTTTGTGGATCGTAGATTCTTCTTTGTTTCCTGTTTCTTTAGTGTTTTCCGTCATGTCTTTACCTCCTGCGTCTGCTGGAGACTTGAATACATCAGCGTTTACATTTTTAACCATCTTCAAAGCCTAGTTCATGTAATTCTTTCTTACCAAGAGACAAAACAAATGCTTCATCGTTCTGTGGCTCAGTACATAGGTACAGTGGGTTGTCCATGAGCGGTTCGATCCCCGTTTCTCATGTCCACAGGCCGAAGTGTCCTTGAGCAAGACACTGAACCCCAAGTTGCTCCCAGTGAGTGTCACTGGTGTGTGAACGGGTGAATGGAAAGCAGTGTAAAGTGCTGTCGGGTAGAAAGACGCTATATAAATGCAAGACCATTTACATTCTGCATCATATTATTCTGCAAGTGAGACGCGTGCCTGTTTTTTTCCTTGTGCGTGTCCTTATAACAGTATTTTTCTCATAAGGCATTTTTTCCTCACGATGCTTCACGTGTACTTCACATCACACACAGTAGTACTCACACAGATATTTTTCCACATGGAGCCATTTAAGCATCTTTTTCGTTTAGATGCTTTCTGCTAATCCTCACATGATCTTTTTGTTATTTAGGCCAAATGACCCTTGAAGCATGATCATGGTTGAATTTCAATGGTTCACGGTTAGCCTTGAAAATGGTACCTCTCAAACATGAGCTGAAGGTTGTGTAAATAAAGATGACACAGTCAGACAGGTAAAAACTAACTAGGATGCAGTAATATTTGCACACACCTATATATAACGTGTAAGTTGAACACTGTTTGCCTGCTCAATAAACAGTGGAGATAACTGATACACGTATGTAGGGTTGTAGTTTTCCACTTAGAAACCTTTTGATAAGGTGATGAACTCAAACTATGGTTTCTTTCAGCAACACAATGAAAATAATTAATACAAGTCAATGTAATTATATGTTGAGAATTAAAATAACAAGCATGCCCTTTTGCCTCGTTATATTCTTTTTTTTATCACACTGAATATGTAATATTAAGCTTGCTTGCTGTCATAGCCCCAACGTTAAAATTCGTCTTCACTTCAGTTTTATAAAGTACAACATGTTCCAAATGCCTGCATTCTCTCTAGTGATTTGTGACTGAGTGTTAAAGGTTCACAGTCGGGGTTGTTGGGTGCACTCATAAAACAACACCACCATATAATATGACTGCTTTGAAACACAAGCCCACCAGATGACTCTGCACTTTCTGGACACACATGTTTGCAATTAAAGCAGATTTTTGGGTCTTGGCACAACAGAAACCAGAGGCTGGAGGGGGAGCTGGGATACAGGGGTGTGTGATGGGCGGG
>JAQQAE010018224.1:0-11250 GCA_029823295.1 Pseudamia nigra
TGTTGCACCTCGTCAATCTCAAGTTGTGATAGCAGCTGCCGTTTGTGGATGTTGGAACACTGAGCTACTAGTTGTTTCGCCGTTAGTGTTGAATGTGGGTTTCGAAGTAACCATTTCTCCCACATTCTTTGCATGTAACCCCTTTGACTAGGGTTACTGGAGTAGTAGCATTCCAACAGAGCCATGTTCTAGCATCTCGCCCATTTCCGTCATGTTCCAGTAGCCCATTTTTCATCAAGGTGCTCTGGTTCCCCAGCACCTGACGGGCAACGTCTGAGCCGGCATGTCATTCATTCGTTTCTCTCTCATTATTGTATGAGGTAGGCCATAGCGTAAAGAGTCTTGCCTAAGGACCCACACTGAATGTTGGTATCAGCTGATTAGCATATTTTGCTCATTAGCATGTAAGCACACTTGCCCCAGGTGGGATTCAAACCTGCATCCCATGTGTGCCAGTCGGGTGACTATCTTGTTATCATAAATGTCCCCTCTGTAAAACGAACAAAACCCTTGATGATGCTGCATCTGATAGGGAAAATTGCATCTTACGAAAACGCACACCTACTACTACCAAGTTCAGGCCCAGCTGCATGTGGTTAATGCTGCCTTCTGTGATTTTGTAGTGTGCATTGAAAAAGATATTCACATAGAGAAAATCTTTCCAGATAATAAGTTCTTTCAGAATTCACTGTCTAATACTGTCATGTTTTAAAGCTAGGTGTTTTGCCAGAAATTTTAGCAAAATGGACCACCAACAATCCAGATTGTCTTTTGACTGACCCTTCAGTATTTGAGACGAGTCAGCTGATATTGTATGGTGCTACTGCAGAATGCCTGAAAATGGTATCTTGATAACTTGTACAAATGACCCAGGCTGCAAAGTAAAAAAGTTTCATCTACAGTGCCTGAGGCTAAAAAATGTGCCCAAAAGAAAGTGTTTTTGTCCAGACTGCAGGAAACTCAAAAAGAATAGTTAAAAGGGATGGCAAGACCTAAGATGTTTGCATAAATTGTATTCTGTAATTTTGATAAAGAATAAATATCTCTATAATGCATTTAACTGAATGGCACCACAGACTCTGATGCATTGGTCAAAGCACATGCTCCATGCACTTTTTTATCCAAGGGAGTTAGGCCGGTCATATGATCATTTTAAAGAAGGGTTATTGGCACTGGACTTTGCAACATTGTGTACTTTTGTCTGGTCAGACCTATTACCCTCTCAACATGAATCCTCATTGCTGCTATTTTGCAGGATTTCTCCACATCAATCATGCTCAACTGCTTTTCCTTTGGTAAAGGCTGGGATTTCAATTTTATCCCTGTATAAAGCAACCAAGTCACTTGTATTAAAGCTTCTATCTGCCAAGATAGCATCTCCAGGATTCAGCTTGTTCAAAATAGGACAATTCTCTGTCAGATGGTTATCACTAACCCCACCAGCCCCCTCCCCTTGGAAATAAATGTAATTACCCTTGAGGTGCAATTGATATATTTTATTGTATTGTGGGATTTATAGCGAGAATATGTTTTGTTTCGTGCATCTATGTCACTTGGTCTCTCTATGAAAAATTTCAAAGCAATCTATTATTAAAACACATCTTGGGAATGAATTTCTGAATGAGAGAGGCAGAGTCTTTCTTTCTTCTTCCGGTTCAGGCCACAGAAAATAGGCAGGTACTAATTGTGAATGGCACACATCAATCATATAGTTGAAGACGCTACACATTGTTGAAAAATGAACATCAAATCTTAAAGCAAGGTCTTAAATATTTAAGTTGAGCCTTAATCTTGAGGGTCATTACAAGTTGCTAAAATGTTGTCATATTTTGTAGGTTTTTTTAGATGACTTTTAACAAAGTTGAAAACTATCGTTGAGACAGTAAATGTAGGTAACTCAGTTCAGCATTTCACCACTGTTATTTCGTCACTCTTTTCAAATCCTTTTTCACTTATTTTAAGCTGTCACATTGTAGTGTAATATACCTTATGACACTTGGTCCTCAATGACATGTCTCTCATGGTCCCTTTATCATTAATATCTTCTAG
Organism: Pseudamia nigra; assembly: GCA_029823295.1. Lineage (NCBI taxonomy): Eukaryota > Metazoa > Chordata > Actinopteri > Kurtiformes > Apogonidae > Pseudamia > Pseudamia nigra. Next base: position 2,050 of record JAQQAE010018224.1, read on the forward strand.
AGTAGTGTCATGAAAGCATTCTTCCCTATCAGGGTTTGTTTCTTCATTATGGACATCACCAGACCTGGCCAAGTTTAATAAGCTGCCAGCTGCTTCGTTCCTTTTCTCTTCTTCAGTTCTCCTCTTCTTCAGATTTTGTCACCTGATGTAATTGTCCATGGCCACCTTTATCCTTTTCTTCTTGAGAGAACTGACATGATTGAATATTTGAGGAATATACTGCAAATTTGTTTATTTGTCATTGGATGAGCCCCTTGAGATGTATCATCTTGTTTTCGAGGGTTCCACAACACTTACAAATACAACTAAAATTAGACAATTTCTCAAAATAAGAACAAAATTGACACTACTTATGCACTTGCAAACCTAAATTAAAACAAGCAGAAATAGTATTGATTCATTCTGAGGGATCAATTGAGTTATTTTATATGTTTCTTTTATTTTTCATACAAACTGAAAAGCTCAATAAAAACTGGTTAAAATTCATGAAAATTTCAATACTGCAATAATTCTGCCAAATGTATTTGTTTTCATACATTTTGTAGCTACTTTTAAAGATAGCTGCTTATGTATTGAAGAGAAATTGTTCATCATGTAAAAATAGCATCATTCCTGGTCTTATTGTATGAGGAGTCTTGTTGATTTTCAAGTGATATTTTGCAGTGTGTATAATGAAGAATCACTGATGTACTCACATAATGTTCTGCTAATACAGATAGCTTTAGTTACAAAAAAAGAAAAGACAATGTGGTAAAATGAAGCAACAGGACACTTTGCACATCTTTGCATCATCTGTCTAACCTCTTGACAGAACACTCAGTCCTAAATGTTACAACAGTTGGCTTCAATGGTCCTTCAGCTGTTGATGATGTTTTACATAAGATACACAGGAGGGCATGTATCTACATAATTAGCACAAGTTTTTGTGAGTACATACTGTATGTCACTTATTATTCATTATACACACAGCAAAATAAATTACTCAGGCAACCAATCACAACTTTCCGATGCATGTGTCATGTGTTTGTACAACAAAGCTGACTCTACATCCACAATGAGAAAAAAGTTTTTGTCCACTTCATGCTCAGAGTTCAGTTCTCCTAAGTCTTTTCTCAGCTAAATCTCCTGATGAGAAGTCTGAAGCTTAAGTTTGTGGAAAGGATTCTCAGAATGTTTAGGGATGTAGTCTTTGCTGGGGCTGTTCTTCCATAGATCCTCCTTTTTGTGAATGCAGAAAATCATCTGTGAGTCAATGCAGTATCATTCACAATCAAAGGGTGGTGGCAATGCACAATTAGAGTCTTCAACCACTGTGCAAAAATGTTTTCTGTAATCCTGATTCAATTTTATACTGTTTTTATGTTTTATGCACTTCTTGCAAAGCACTTTGATTTTAATCTGTGAAAAGTGCTATATAAATAAACTACTTACTTAAAAAAAACGTCACTGCTGTCTCTGATATAAAGTGAAAAAAAAACAGCTGATTTAAAAAGAATATTTGCAATATCTGAAGAGAGTGCGTGGGATTGCTGACTCAAAATAGCTGAACTTGCTGAAAAAGTTCAAGAGTAAAATTTATACGAGGGTTAGATGAACATACTATTCTACACTGAATAATATAGTTCATCATAAACCTTCATCTTCTTCTTCTTCTCCCTTCGGCTGCTCCCTTCAGGGGTCGCCACAGCGAAATACCAATGATTCGCATGTTTGATCTGGCATAGGGTTTTTACGTCGGATGCCCTTCCTGACATAACCATCACAACTTTATAATACTTCAAAATCCAAGTGGCATCAGAGGCTGGAAGGAACATCAAAGGACTGTGGGATGTAGGTGACCAGAAGATGGCAGTACTGCAACACATAGGATGCAAGCTGCCGGGAAAAAAAAACAAAGAAGAAGAGGACCTAACGCGGAAGAGTCGTAAAACTCCTGCGCTGCACGTTTCCAAGATAATATACTTTATGTGTCGTTTCTAAGAAGAAGAAATGCCTTCGTTAAACGGGAAGTCTGGCGTTTTGTTTGTAAGTTTTTTGTGTAATCACACATTCTGTTTCTTTGCAGATAGTTAGCACTAGCAGTAAGGTTAGCTCTCTATTGTTCTTAAAGTAAGAATCGCGGATTTAGTGTTATATAGCTGAGCAATACGTTTCTTATATATTGAGATAAAAGTAGCTCTCATTATTCCGACTCATACAGCCCTACCATTCCAATGTGTACGTATGAAAAATGTGGACGTTTCCGCAACGTTACTCTGTCAAGTTAGCTCTGCCAAGAGAAGCTTTAACCCTTGCGAAAGTTATTCCGTGCCATCATAAAATGACGTGTTCTGTTATTAATGGCTCTTTTAAGGAGGATGATGATCTGCCTTATGAAGAGGAGATTATTAGGAACCCATACTCTGTCAAGTGCTGGATGCGATACATTGAGTTCAAACAGAATGGACCTAAAGCCACCCTGAACATGATCTATGAACGGGCTCTGAAAGAGTTGCCTGGCAGGTATGTGAGATTATTAACGTCGCAGATGGCTACAGTTTTCTTTAAGTTCCCTGATGGTTTCAGACTCCTCAGTAGAGCTGCAACCAATGGTTATTTGCTTTGTAGATTAATGTACCGTTTGTTTTTAACCGAGCTATGATTTTGGCCCCAACACATCCGGGAAATTATGAAAAAGTGTCCGTCAAAGCCCAAGCTCACGTCTTCAAATGTGTTGTTTGGTTCATTACTCAGTCATGTTCAGTTAACTCTGACATACAATGATGTTCAGTTAACAATGACACACAGTGGATTTCAAAAGTTTACACACTGCTGTTCAAATGCCAGGTTTTTATGAGGTAAAAAGGTGACACTAAGATAAATAAATTCACAACTTTTTCCACCTTTAATGTGACCTATAACCTCTACAACACAATGGAAAAACAAATTGAAGTCTTTCAGGGAGGTGAATTAAAAATAAATAACTGAGATAATGATTTTGCACAAGTGTGCACACTCTTGTAACTGGGGATGTGGCTGTGTTGAGATTTAACCAGTTCCATTCAAACTCATGTTAAATCATGAACAGTTCCAAATACCAGTCAATGTTGGCACAAAACCTTCGGGCTTCTGTTAGAAAGCTGAAGATGACTAGGAACTTCATCTTTTAGCACAGGAATGACCCAAAGCACACATTGAAATCAACAAAAGAATGGCTTCACCAGAATAAGATTGAGGTTTTGGAACGGCCCAGCCAGAGTCCAGACCTGAATCCGATCAAACATCTGTGGGGTGATCTGAAGAGGGCTGTGCACAGGAGATGCCCTCATAATCTATCAGATTTGGAACGGTTTTGCAAGGAAGAGTGGGCAAATATTGCCACATCAAGATGTGCCACATTGATAGACTCCTGCCCAAAAAGTCTGAGTGCTAGAATAAAAGCCAAGGGTGCTGCAACAAAGTATTATTTTGAGGGTGTGCATATTTATGCAACCAGAATATTTTAAGTTTTTTATTTTTCCCCTTCAAAGGTTTCAGTTTGTTTTTCAATTGCGTTGCACAGGTTATAGGTCATATTAAAGGTTTAAAAAGCTGTGAAATTATTTATCCTGGTGTCAATTTTTCGCATCACAAAAACCTGGCATCTGAACAGTGGTGTGTAGACTTTTGAGTTCCACTGTAATAGAAAAGAAATATAAAAACATTATCATTTAAAAAGGTACACACAAAAACTCACATTATTCTATTGAAAAAGTACTTGTAAAGTTCTTAAACTGATTAGCAATCATCAAAATAGCTGCTGGTGAGTTTATTAATTGAATACTAACTGATTAATTGTTGGAGCTCTACTCATGAATGCATTTGAACCATATTAACCCTGTGATTTAGGTGTAATGATTGTCAGCTGTCATACACTGTAGTGTTACTTGTTTAGTTATTGTTTAACATCACTGTAATAGTGCATATTTGTGTAATACTGATTCACTGGTATTTTTTCAAACACATTCTTTTTTTACAGCTACAAGCTTTGGTACAATTATCTGAGAGAGAGACGGAAACAAGTCAAAGGAAAGTGCATTACTGAGCCTGTGAATGAAGAAGTCAATAATTGTCATGAAAGAGCATTGGTATTCATGCATAAGGTGATACTATAGAATTTTATGGTGAACCAACAAAAAATTCTAATACAAAAATAATGTTAAATTGGGTATTATGCGAATGGTAACTAACACTATCCTTTTTCAAACCAGATGCCTAGAATATGGCTTGACTATTGCCAGTTCCTTGTGTCACAATGTAAAATTACAAGAAGTCGCAGAACATTTGACCGTGCACTGAGAGCCCTTCCTGTTACTCAGCACCCACGCATCTGGCCTCTGTATCTCCGCTTTGTTCGTAACCTTCCCCTTCCTGAAACAGCTATTCGAGTGTATCGCAGATACCTTAAGGTAAGAGTGTAAAACAGTTAATTTGTATACCTGTTAGTGGCAACATATTGCAAGTGATGATTATTATATTATATAATTGTGTAGATGTTTGTATGTGTTTCTATACACTCACTGGCCATTTACATTTGTTCACACAACTCAATAATTCAAATACCTAATCATCAAATTTTATAGCGTGAGCTCAGGCTTATAGACTCGGTCAAGACAACTTGCTGAAATTTAAATTGAGCTTGGAATTGGAAAGTAAGGTAATTTACACAACTTTGAACAAGGCATGGTAGCTGGTGTCAGATGGGCTGCTCAGAGTATTTCACAAACTACTGATCTACTGGCCTTTTCGCTTACAACCATTTTGAGGGTTTAAACAGAATTGTCTGTAAGTGACAAAATATCCAGTGAGCTACAGATCTCTGGATGAAAACACCTTGTTCATGCGAGAGGTTGCACGAAAATGGTCAAGCGGCTGGAAAGGCTACGGTGACTCAAATGACACTCATTACAACTACCTGATGCAGAAGAGCATCTGTGGGTGCACATGTCAAACCTTGAAGCATATGGTTAACAGCAGCAGCAGGTGAGACCGCAAAGAACAGGAAACTAAGGCTGCAGTTCATATGGGCTCAGTAAAGTGGTCAATAACCTGGAAAAATGTTGCTTTGTGTCATAAGTCTTTCTCTTCCACTGTGATATTTGGATGTCATAGTAATAATGGCCATCAGTAACATGAAAGCGTCCATCCTACCTTGTATCAACACTTCAGGCTGCTGATGACACATTTTGGGACCTTTGGTACTAACTGTGCATTGTTTAAATGCCACAGCCTACACAAGTATTGCTATTAACTAGTGATGGGTAGATGAGGTCTCATGAAGCATTTCGACACATTGCCAAACTGTATTGATAGTTTCAACACTGTGTCAATACTGACACCTGCTGGACCTTAAAAATCATTACAGGCACCCTATTGACTGACTCACACTGATTTGATGACTCAGTATATACAATAATATAATTTAAGTTATTGTATTTTATAATGTATTATTTCATGTCTTCATTTAAATTCAAAATATCTTTGATATTTTTAGACACAGTCAATAAATAACGTGAATCTGTGTCATAATGTGAAAATCAAAGTGTGAATGTAATGTTGCTTTTGTACTTATCATTGAGGCAGGGAGCGTTTTTTTTATTCACAAATTTTTATTCAAAAATATAAGTTTTTCTAGCGTTTTGGCTTTCAGTCCGTTCTGTTTTTTTGAGGCAAGTTCTCCAGCTTCGGAGAACACACGCTCACATGGTACTGATGATGCTGGAGCGCATAAAAACTGTAGATAGTTGGAAGAGGTTGGGATAAATATTTCTGCGGCTGGCCCAGTTGACAGATACGCTGCCTTATAAACACAGTTTGAACTTCAATCACAACCCGAAACAGCCGCTGTATCGGTCACGTGACTTTTTTCTTAAAGCGATACACGCACCTGCACCAACACGGGGTTTCGCTCTATGAGCTCGACACATGCTCCGACACATCAGTGTTGCCGGACCCATCACTACTGTTAACCATGCTGACTATGTTTGTCAGCCATCAGCAAGGTGTGCATAATAAATTGGCCAGCGAGTGTATGTTGTAAATATAATAAAGAATTGAACTTATTTTCAGCTATCTTTTAAATGATTCCTGTCAGTCATGTTTTAAGTGAATGTTTTTTGCTGCCTAAATCAAACAAATTGTTTTTTATTTGTTCTCTAACACTTAGCTATCTCCAGAAAATGCAGAGGAATACATAGACTACTTGCGCTCAGTTGGGCGCTTGGATGAGGCAGCTGTGAGACTAGCAGCAGTTGTCAATGATGAAAGTTTTGTTTCCAAGGAGGGCAAGTCTAATTATCAAGTAAAATTTTCATCTTCATGCTACCAACTTCAGAATGATTGTTTTTTCTTTTTTGACAGAATAGAAATAATGTAAAAACATTTTTTTTCTTTTTTCTTCCTCATAGCTGTGGCATGAACTGTGTGACCTGATCTCCCAGAATCCTGATAAGGTGACCTCTCTTAATGTAGGAGCCATCATCAGAGGAGGTCTCACTCGTTTCACAGACCAACTTGGGAAACTTTGGTGCTCTTTAGCTGACTATTACATCAGAAGTGGCCACTTTGAGAAGGTGTTTTTTTAATTACTTCTGCTGGTACACGGTACCCATTGTGAAAAATGAATAGTAGTTATATCCTAAATAGTACATACTTGAGCCAGACTTCAAAAGCATCTATTACTGTAATCTGGAATTCTAACTGTTGGTGTCTTGTGTAGGCCCGTGATGTATATGAGGAGGCCATCCTGACTGTGGTGACAGTGAGAGATTTCACACAGGTCTTTGACAGTTATGCTCAGTTTGAAGAGAGCATGATTGCTGCTAAAATGGAAACCACTGCTGAGATGGGGCAGGATGAAGAAGGTATGTCCATCAGTGTCAACATATGCTAAGCTTTTATTTCTTTTTGCATACATGCAATGGTACATGTGGGTGTGCATGTCCCTTTTGTCAGATGACAGTGACCTGGAGCTTAGACTGGCCCGCTTTGAGCAGCTCATAGTCAGGCGACCTCTCCTGCTGAACAGTGTGCTTCTGCGGCAAAATCCTCACAATGTCCATGAGTGGCACAAGCGGGTTAAACTGTATGAGGGCAATCCACGGCAGGTAAGATATATTGTTGGCAATTCCCAACTGTAATTTTCATCATTGGTCATTGATCAGGTTCCATTGGTAACTGGTTAAAACACACAGACATAGTTTAAAACCTTATTCCCTTTTGGTCATAACATTCTGTGCAGATCATTAATACATACACTGAGGCAGTACAGACTGTGGATCCTATGAAGGCCACAGGGAAGCCTCACTCTCTCTGGGTTTCCTTTGCTAAATTCTATGAGGAAAATGAGCAGCTGGATGATGTAAGTTATTTCTTTTCCTCTGAATTATCATTGAAGTTGGACAAAATATTTTTTTCTTGATATGTCTGCATTTCTTGCTTAGGCCAGGACAATCTTTGAAAAGGCTACAAAGGTCAACTACAAGCAAGTGGATGACCTTGCTGCTGTGTGGTGTGAATATGGGGAGATGGAACTTAAACATGAGAACTATGAACAGGCATTGCGCATACTGAGGGTGAGATGAAACTGTTTGAATCCAGGAAGTAGTTGGCATTGAGTTGGATAAAAACAGATATTTAGTCAAATTTAGTCATAACTGGTAAAAATTAAAAATGCTTTTTTGCTTAACTGTGTTTACTCTTTTTTTTAAGTTTTTGCCACCAATAAATGATATTAGCATTTAATTTTAAGACTTATGGTAAAATATGATGGATGGTGAAAGGTTTGCATTTATTATCTGTTTCTCTGAACAGAACTTTATTCATAGATCTGGGGCAGCTTTTTCTGGTCAAGAGTTTTTCAAATTATTTTAATTGTTATTCGAGACTGGGAAGTCCCTGCTTATAACATTTTGATTACAGGCCTAAGTATGTAGAATGTAATGATTTAATTAAAAAGAAACATTTGTGCATAAATGCTTGGTAAGTAAATGTGTGAAATGTGTCTTTTACATGTCTTTTCAATACAGAAAGCTACAGCCATCCCATCCAAGAAAGCAGAATACTTTGATGCATCTGAGCCAGTCCAAAACAGAGTCTACAAGTCCTTGAAAGTCTGGTCTATGCTGGCAGACTTGGAGGAGAGTCTTGGCACTTTTCAGGTATGTTAACTACATATCTGGAGAACTGTAGTTTTGGTTTTAGAAGCTTTTATCCGTCTCTGTGTTATCGATGTTTATTCTGATCCTTTCTCCATTTACTTTGTTTCCCTCACAGTCAACAAAAGCAGTGTATGATCGGATAATTGACCTTCGTATTGCCACACCACAGATCATTATCAATTATGCCATGTTCCTTGAAGAGCACAACTACTTTGAGGAAAGCTTCAAAGTAATATTATGCCACTGATTTATTTACTAAGTGATACTGAATTTAACGTGCACACTTAGCACTTGCACTGACTAATTTTAAAATGCCTTTATTAAAACCCTTTTAGGCATATGAGCGTGGTATCGCTCTCTTCAGGTGGCCAAATGTTTATGACATCTGGAACACTTACCTCACCAAGTTCATTGATCGCTATGGGGGCAAGAAGCTTGAGAGAGCAAGAGATTTATTTGAACAAGCCCTTGATGGCTGCCCTGCCAAGTTTGCCAAGAGTAAGTAGATTTTATAAAACTTACTGCATCATACATGTTATGGATGTTCTGCAGAGGTTTAGCTTTGATGAAGATATCTGGGCTTATTGTGCTACTGTGTCTTTTTTCCAGCTATTTATCTGTTGTACGCCAAATTGGAGGAAGAGTATGGATTGGCACGACATGCTATGGCTGTCTATGAAAGAGCCACACAGGCAGTAGAGACTGGGGAGAGACATCACATGTTCAATATCTACATCAAGAGAGCAGCTGAAATTTATGGAGTTACATATACCAGAGCGATTTATCAGAAAGCAATTGAGGTACAGTATGTACAGCACGGGCTGTCATAACATGTCATTCTGAAGCTTTTGTGTTTTGTAAATGGTTGATTTTGATTTAACTCTACTCCAAAAAGACTCACCAGTGGTGGCATTTCTTCTATCCATGTGGCCTGGATAGAAGAAATGCTGGAGCCTATCCCAGCTGACTTAAGCGAAGGCAGGGTACACCCTGGATGAGTCGCCAGTTCATCGCAGGGCTGACA
>JAQQAE010018225.1:0-11250 GCA_029823295.1 Pseudamia nigra
CCCCAAATAAAGTTCAGCTGTTCTATTAGGCTTTTCCTGACATTTTTGTAGCCACATCTTCCAGCACAAGCCATGGTTTGCAGAGAGCCTCCAAAGCATCACAGGGATCTCATTGTTCAAAGATATCAGTCAGGTGAAGGGTACAAAAGAATTTTCACGGAATGAAATATACCATGGAGCACATTAAAGACCATCATCATCAAGTAGAGAAAATATGGCACAATAGTGACATTATCAAGAACAGGACGTCCATCCAAAATTGATGACATGATGAGAAGAAAACTGGTCAGAGAGGCTGACAGCAGCGTTAAAGGAGCTGCAGAAATTTCTGGCAAGTACAGTCTGTGTCGTATATGTAACAACAACCTCTCATCTTCTTCATATGTCTGGGCTATGGGGTAGGGTGGCAAGGAAGCCTTATCTTGCGAAGATAAACATCCAAGCCTGGCTTCATTTTGCAAAAAGACACTTGAAATCTCCCAAACATATGTGGGAAAATGTGTTGCAGTCCGATGAAACCAAAGTTGAACTTTTTGGCCATTACTCCAAAAGGTATGTTTGGCGCAAAAACAACACAGCTCATCACCAAAAGAACACCAGACCTACAGTGAAGCATGGTGGTGGCAGCTGGAACTGGTGCCTTAGTCAGGGTGGCGGGAATTATGACCAGTTCCAAATACCAGTCAGTGTTGGCACAAAACCTTCGGGCTTCTGTTAGAAAGCTGAAGATAAAGAGGAACTTCATCTTTCAGCACAACAATGACCCAAAGCACACATCCAAATCAACAAAAGAATGGCTTCACTAGGATAAGATTGAGGTTTTGGAATGGCCCAGCCAGAGTCCAGACCTGAATCCGATCAAACATCTGTGGGGTGATCTGAAGAGGGCTGTGCACAGGAGATGCCCTCACAATCTGTCAGATGTGGAACGGTTTTGCAAAGAAGAGTGGGCAATTGCTACATCAAGATGTGCCACACTGATAGACTCCTACCCAAAAAGACTGAGTGATGTAATAAAAGCCAAAGGTGCTGCAACAAAGTATTAGTTTAAGGGTGTGCATATTTATACAACCAGGTTATTTTAAGTTTTTTATTTTTCATGTTTCCCCTTTAAAGGTTGCAGTTTGTCTTTCAATTGCATTGTACAATTGCATTGGAAAAATTTGTGAAATTATTTATCCTGGTGTCAATTTTTTACATCACAAAAACATGGCATTTGAACAGGGGTGTATAGACTTTTAATATCCACTGTACATGCAAGCATTCTCCAGCATGATGTGTTTGTTTATAGAAAATCCCCTTGTCTGTTTTATTCTGCACTCTGTATGTTCATCTACAGGGCAACTCTATGTTAGTATTTCTCTGCTCCCTGCTTTTGCAACATGGTAATTGTGCAGAGCAAGTACCAGCGTGCCAGGTCTTAGTTTAATGAATCCCACCTGTAACACATTTGCACATTCATTCCTCTCCAAGGAGAAATCCTGTTGCCAAAGCAAAGCTTGAGTGGAGTGGAAGTGTGCAGCTCTGCTGAATTACAAATCTAAATTGTGTACCTAAGATGGCTGCCGATTTTTATCAACCCATTTGGATCTCACTGGATTGAGAGGACATGTGTATGAAATCTCTGTTTATGTATATTTACCGTTTTGCACTCAACAAACAGGCACAGGAAAGAGGAGTGGTCTATGGAATGTCAGTCTGAGTTGGGTTCCTAAAACCCTCTGGCATGTGAAAGGGATTTCACAAATACAGTATGGCTACATCAAATGATTAATTCAACAGCTAATCTCTACAAAAACTGTATACATACCAATATCCTAAAAGATTACTAGACCATTTATCCAGAGCAATTATAAGAGCACAGAATAGTACTGAATAACTTGATAACCACACTGCAATCAGGTTGGATGTTTTTTTTTTCTTTTTTGGTTTGTTTTATCATTCTTCTTAGATGTTTCATGATGGTTGGAGTATTTCATATTAATATGTCATTTAATATGGACATTCCAACATACCTGTTGCTACCAGGCTAAGCACTCGTCTGATATAATAATGTGTCTTTGGAACCTACTAGATATGTACACTTTTCTACGTGCAGATGGTCCTCCCTGTGTTCTTTATGTGACATAAAATACAGTTTGCCTCATCATACTGTGGCACCAGTGAGAATGTATTTCACCTCATTCTTGGTTCCAACAATGCTGTTCATATAAATATTCAGATGTGGTCTATGTGGAATTTGTATAGCCACTGTAGATTAGTTTTGGAGTAAGGCCAAAGCACCAGATCACCAATTATCAGCTCTAATCTTAAGGGTGAGTGAAAATCTAACAGGAGAAGTCCACAACATGACAGAGTCAAGTAGCCGCTTGTATCCCTTAAAAGAGATATTTTGAACTATTGTCTAAATAAGCCATTTGATGAAAATTTTATAAGTATGATGCAAATGTGGAAATAACCTCATTTGGGAAGGTTAGTGTGCATAAGCTCCTTTGTTCCAAAATCAGTCGCATTTACTGCTCGTTCCGGTGAATTTGCGTGGCGGTTTAAGTTGAATCACTCATTGCTGCTGTAGAACAGTTCTGTTGTTGCTCATTTTAATAATGTTGCTCCCTGTTGGTGGTCCCACTGATAACCAGCGGGGAGTGGGCGGACTGCATTGAATGACTGCCAGAGATCTTTAGCTGAGCTGCTTCAGGGCCTTTTTTCATTTAGTCACCCTGAGCTCATAATTGTGTGACTAAAGTAATTGTTCTCTTAATTGGAGCCATTCAGGGACCTCTATGGGTTTTTCCCACTCCCTCAGGTGAAGCTCAGGTGATCATTCAAAACTTCAGGTGCGACTCAGTTGATCTCTCAAAGATTCAAAAAAAGGTTGTTAGTCATAACTCTACTGTGATTTTCTTACAGTTTTTAGTTGCTTAAACAAGTCAGTCAGTACTGAAGGAACATTTTCAAAACTCATCACACGGCATTGCATTATCAACATGCATCTTGGCCAAACAGTTATTCTCATCTCCAAAACACTCTTGCTGGTTTGAGTTTATGAATTGTGGAAAATGTGGTCACTGAATGCATTTTGTGTGAAAGCAATGAAAAATTATTCAGAGCTGAGTTCACATAGACTTCAGCTTTGCTGATTGTGTGAAGAGTTTTGAAACTGTGACTTTAGTATTGACCAATGCGTTTCAGAAAAAAATAACACAATATATATTCAAATAATATTTAAAATGTATATGATCAATTTTAAACAACACAATCAGATTCAGAGAATGAAGACCTTTGTCCCATTACATCATATCCACCACACTGAATTATTTCACTATGTTGTGAATACACTCAATAAAACAAATGTTATAAATCAATTCCTTGAACTTTAAAACCCTCCCAGGATCCGGATTCATGTTGCAGTCATCAATTGTTTTGAAGTTACTGGTGATGGATATAATTTCATTGTTAAAGCTGTCTGTTACTATTATCAGACGGAGTATGAACACATCCAAAAAGAAGACGGATTTAGAAATGGAAATATGCTGTCAGTTCTGGATTACTGAGTGTTGCGTTCCTCTCCATGAAAACAACAGAAATGTCAAAAAGTGCCAAGACATCTTTATTCTTAATTCTCAAATCTATTATTGTCCATCTTTAAGAAAGCTGGTGCATAGCGAAGTCATACCTTGTGAAAAATTTTCAAGTCAAAATGTGCTGTAGACTATGTGTACGTGACTTAGACCAAAGGTGCTCATCGAGCAGATCAAGACTCAAAAGTGGGCTGTGAAATAATATTTGTTCATTTTCTTGACTATTTTATTTAGCTGTACTCATTTTGTTGTATATTATGCTCATTTCTTGCAAATATTTTGTTCCAAATATACCAAACTTATATACATATAGTTACCAGTTTTTATTAAAAGTACTGTATATACTGTATTTGCCTGCTTTGAAATGGATAAAAGTGGGTCATGACGTGGTGTAGGTCCCAAGATGAGACCGACTGAGAACCAGTGGTTTATGTTTGTTCTGTTAACACACTATTCTCAACAATATTGTATATGGTCCCTTCTCTTACTCACCACAGTTTTTTTTTTAGCTTGCAATACACATTACCAGCTCATGAACATGTGATTATGAAACACACACAGGTAAATGACCCAATGACACATTGGTGCTTTTACTGTCACCAGAGTCAAGGAGCAACCATTTTAGTATTTGTATGCTTGTATCAATTCTGTAATATGTAAAAAATGTCATTCTCCATCTATTTTCTGAAACCTCTGTCCTCCAATTTTCCAAAAACTCTTATGCATGTTCTTTCTTTTCCCAGTCTCATATCCTCCTCCTCTTCATCTTTCTTCCTCAGTCCATTTCTCTTCATCCTCCCTGTCCTGTCCTCTCACTCAGGATGTGTGATCAGTGTCCTGGACCAGTCTTCTGTCTGTTTATGCTTCTTTCCAGATGTTTGGATCTGGATTGTCAGTCTGTGCTTTAGTCACTTTACAGTAACAATATATTTGCTATTCATACAGTAAATTTACTGTCTTTTACAGTCAAACTAATGGTTTATATGCATACCTACAGCTCTATCCTCCTGTGCTGCTCATTTGTGTGGTTTCTTGTGTGTTTTCTCTCATTTTCATCTTGGCCCAGAACTTAAAGTTTAAGGATACAATGTGTTGGACTTACACACTACCGGCCTTGAGGCAAAATTCTCATTTGTATTGCATTTTTAAGATCTACAACTAAGACTGAATCACTATAAGCACCCACGATGCAAATGCTACTACAAGGAATTTCTCAATCAAAATAATCACAAAGGAGTTGTTTAATGATGTGATGAAGTTGAATGAAAATCTATCTGATGTGGCTCAAGCAGGAAAAAACTCTTTCAGACTTTTGTCTTATCATTCAAATGGCATTGTTGCAAAAAATAAAAAATAAAAAACAAGCATGCACATGCTAAACGCCTGAGGTGACCATATGATCTACAGTAGATAACCACCAAAATAAAACACTAAATGGTATTATAAATGGCACTGCACATGTTATTATATTCGGTGAATTGATTTGAAAGTTAGGAGTGCAATCCCCTTCATAAAATCTTGATCTGAATCTGATCTGGATCATCTCTGGAAGCTGATGTATGAGATGAGGCCACACTCAAAATTTCATTAAAATCGCCCCAGTAGTTTTTCACATTACCACATATCAAAATAGATTTGTACAGTAGTTGTAGTAGCACTAATAGGACTAGTGAGTCTGCACCCACCCTTCCTCTGACAAGACATGTGATGTCTAAAGCACATAAAGAAGGCAAGAAATGGTACAAACTAACTCTTGAAAAGACACACCTGTGATTTGAAAACCATTCCAGTCGACAACCTTGTGGATCTGATGAGAGAATGGTATGAGTGTTCAATTCTGTCATCAAAGCTAAATGTATCTAATCTAAAATATAAAAACATGTTCTGGTTGTATGAGACCTTAATTTTGTTTACTGCATAATTATTTCACAGTTTGAATATCTTTGGTATTAATATACAATTTTGAAAATCATTAAACATAAAGAAAAAACTGTGGAGAGGGTATGTCTTATTTTTGGCTTGTTGTGTACATAACAGTAGCCTAATATTTCTAAGATATTTTAATATGGAATTTTCCTTATTATTCCATTAATTTGTCAGATATTGCATGCAATGGACTGGAAAAATTAGAAGAGTTAGTCCAAACGTGTGAAGCACCATTTCAACTTTAATTTCTCGTTCTGAATAATTCACAAACCCAAAGAGTTTTTTAAAGACTGTGGTATCCAACATGGAGCATATGTGTCAGAAGAGCTGATATGCATGCACACAAAGAAAAGTCGCCCCAAAACGTGCAAATGGGAAAAAAAAAAGAATCTGCTGGGGCCATGGTTTGTTTTCACCTGAAGCAGTCATTTATCTTGGCCAGGGCCCAACACTAAACCACTGTGTATGTTTATATGGTCTCAGTGGGTTTGTGTGTGCACCACAGCCACTTAAAGTGGTGCAGGGAACTGCAGATTTCAGTCCTAATCTAGAAATTGTGAAACCGCACCATTTCCTTGCTCTTGAGAAGTGCTTGGCATCTCATTCAGCAGCTGAGGGCCTGTATACAGTTCATCAGCTCAGATGGAGCATGGAGATCAGTTTAGGATGTATGTTTGTTTTCCTTTACTAGGTTGAACATGTGGAGAGGAAAAAGAAAGATAAGAACATAAGTGCTGCTGTATGTCCATCTTGTTTATTAGCATCACTTCTCTCAGCTAATTGCAGTGATGTGGGCCACAAAGATACATAAGATCTAATGCTGTTGAGATTGCCTTTGTCTAAATGAAGCATTGCCTTTCGTGGATTATTTTTTTACTTTACCATAAATCAATTAATATGAATGCTATAATTTTCCTGATTATGCTCAGCTCTATGTAAAAATTTAATGGGTTTTTTTTTCTGCTTGTTTCTTTAGTTCACTCTGTGGTGACCTTTTGACACTTATTATCCTACTCAAGGCAGGTGCTTGCCATTCACCAAACTCGAGACAAAGTTATCATCAAACTGTGGAACACATGCTGTATATTTAGAAGCTAAAGAGCCAAATATTTTACTTGCACTGCCCCACTGTGGTGAAGTGTCAGTGAGCGTAGCGTTGAAAGCCTGAACAGTATCTCGTTCAAGGGCTGACAGAGCAAAGCTCCTGAAATTTGATTTCTCGACAAAAAACAAGATGTTAGTCGTTATTTTACTATTTTGTACTTCCCCTGGCTATATGCTTTAATATTTCATGAATTTGGCAATTTCCTTAAACACATGAGTACTGTGGTGTGTAGACAACAACACGAGAACAGGTTAGAGTTGGTTGAGAACTATTTTTAGCTGCAGATAAATTTTTTGTTTTTGTTTTCGAGTGGTTATCTACAGAGGCAGAAGAGTCAGTATAAACTAATAAATTCAAAAGTGTTTTCATTTCACAGACAATAACTGAATCCCTCTATGCTTTCCTTTCAATTTCCAAACCTCACAGAAAACAAGCTGCTGTGTGAAGTTCGATCAGCTGAAATTTCCCACATTACACCATATCAGCGGAAAGAAAGTACTCAAGTGGAGGATTTACCACCTCCTTCCAGTCAACAGCCCTCAAGGGAGCTTCCTGAATAAATCCCCAGACTGCTGCATAACTTAGCTATCTCAGTGACCTGCCATACCACCAAGTTCTTCAACCTGTATCCTCCACACTCTCACTATACAACCACATCCTGGCCATAAATCTCTGAGTAGCGTGAACTTCCCTGGAATGTCTGTTGAGTTGCCAAATGATTGTTGGTCATTCAAAGCAAGGTTCAAACCCTATCTGTGTGCAACACATCTCTGTGTAATCAGAGATGACTGAGATAAAACATACATGTTTAGCCTCTGTTAGTCGTGTTAGATATTAACATCCATCAAAAAAGCTCCAGTACCTATTCGCTACAGTGTCCTTGATCAGTGTGGGATCACCTGTGCAGTGTACCTGCAGATTAAGTGGTTCAGGTGCATAGTTTCGTGCCATTACGAGATGACCAGTCTGCTTTCAAATAAACACACAAATAAATGTTGTTAATGTGGTCACCACAAGTGGCATTGCCAATAAAAACATCCAACTGGTCTTTTCCAGGTACTTTGGATAGAGATTGTGAAAAAATGCATTCATCCAACTAAACCAAGGTTTCTTGTTGACATTCATTCCTGACTTCACACAAATGAAGCATCTCATAAACTATGAAGCTCTGTTTCAGCCCCACTTCGTGATGAATTCTAAATCATTGAGTATATTTTAACATGCAAATGTGGCCTTGAGCTGCTTTTAGTTGACCCCTTCAGAGACTTGGGTGGGCTCCTGAAATACCTCCCTTAATTTGACCTGATTTGGAGGATTTCAGTGTTATTACTCCTCTTCGACGTGTGGACTCACATGCGAGGCATGAGGTTGAAGGAGGTCTTCCCGGAGCTGTTATGAGAGCTGATGTGAGACAACAGAGGACCGTGCCTGGAGCAAAAGAGAGGGAGGGAAAAATTGACAGTGGGAACTATATAGCATGAGTGACAGAAAGGGGAGGAACTCTAGAGAAAAAAAGCAGTGCACAGAATACGGGTCCAATCTGTGTGGGCCAAACAGAGTATCTGAGTTGTCCAGAGGTATCATTCACATAACTAACATCCACTATATTTCCTTTCACTGTGTTTCTCTGACTCTCCCAAACCATCTCACTATTGTTTTGTTGGAAGTCCCTGAGTTTTGACAGCTGTGCTTGGAGTGCAGTGACAGCAGTCAGGAGGGAAGGGTGTGTATGTCTGGCTGTGTGTTGTCTAATAGTTTGTAGTGGATGTGGACACTTTGCAGTTCAGTGTCTTGGTATGCAAATACTGGTGTGTGTCTAGAGGTCGAACCTTCAGGGTGTACACATGTGTATGTAATGATGGTAAAAATAATAAATTTGATTTATACGGCACCTTGTGGAACTACACTGCAGATTACTGTGCTTTATAAGCAGCAGTATGACATGCAATGTTATTATGCAAGTAGGAGTGAACAAAAAAAAGCAAGCAAGTGTTTTACAGCTATGCAGCAGCTTATTAAACATGGATATACATGTGGTCTTTGCATGTGTATGTTTAGTGTCTAAGGACATGGGCACATGTTTCTGTCATGTTCCTGTGTTTGTGCACGCATGAAAAGCACTACACAAAATATTGCTAACGTTTTCAAACAGCGCTTTAATAAACTGGTCATGGATCCCATTCACCTAATGATGTTGCAGCTGGTATAAATTTTGCACTGACTGGTGTAGTTGAGGGAGGCGAGCATGGGAATAAAGCAGGAATGTGTAGTGGGTGCGAGGCAGCTGGTGGCTGAGCCCTGTTAGGTCGCAGGGAGCAAGGCCAGGCCAGCCACATGAGCCTCAGCTGATTCACACAGCCGAACCTGCTGGCCCGCACATATCTACTGTATAATCAGTGGGCCAAAACAGGATGTGTGTAGAAGAGATTGCACAGCCTGATGGTGATTATAAAGCAAAGAGCCAAATAAAATGGCTATAATCACATGGATGCTAATGCTAATTAAAATAGGCAGGTTGTTAATCATCTTTAAACTGGCAACTTTTCCACCCACCCAGTGAGCCGCACAATCTTCTGCAAATTTAGCAAGGCAGCAATCATGAGGGTTAAATGAGTTCCCCTATTTTCCTAATGCAAGTGTTGACCATATGTTAATGTAGCTGGCCCTGGACCTAAAACTAATAAGGCAATTGCATTATCACAGTCATGAGCAAAGTTCTTTCCTGTGAAGTGAGAAGTTATTATTTCTTACTGTAACTGATTCAACACCAATTAACTTCAAAATGGCCAGCTGTATTACGGTAATGACATGGCAAGCACTGAGGTTTCAGACTTATCAGTCTGCCCGTAGTAGTGTCAAACCATAAAATACTTAAAGGTTCAAGGGCCACAGACATATAGTTATTGCGGACAAGGAACCTTATCAGGTGACGAGGCATGAATATGTCAGGAAGAATGCCTCTACTTTCTCCTCAGCATTTTTGTTAAAACAAGGTGTTACATAACATATAACAACATAACATATTTTTCTCCAGATGAGTGTAAATTTGTACTTGAAGGCGCTGACCGCCCCTTTCTTCAGGTAACTTATGGCCTAGAAGAAGTCTTTAGGAGTGAGCTGACCTGCAGTGACCCATGCAGATGAAAGGGAAGGTAAAGTCTGTGTTTTAGAGCCCTCGTCTCACTAGGTTTTGTTTAAGTCTCACCCTGTTGTTTCTGGGAACATGTGGTGAGATGCTCTCATGTGCTTCAATCAGGAAACATTTTTCTTTTTCCCCTGAGCTTGTCTAAGAAGCTCATAAAAGCATAGGACTTCCTGCAGTCATTTAATGACATAGTGCACATTGTCATCAGCGGAGTTACATAAGCACTCCCTGACATGCCAACCAAAGAACTTTTGTCTAGTCATTCCTTTTTATGTACTGGAATACCGCAATGTGCATGAACAGAACCAAATGGAAAACAGTAGATATATTTTATATTCTGAATCCTTCACAATATATGAAATTAAAATATTGTTTTGCATATTTCCTTTGTCATATTTAGCCCATGTTGACCACTCATAGATGATTTGATAGTAAGCAGTCTGTAGTTTGAAAGACCTACTGTCTCTCCTCATAGTGATTCTCCTCCGTCGTCTGTTCTGTGATGCCCTCAACTGGTAAAAAGAAGTACTCGCTGCTCTGCAAACACAGCATCCTGAAGCCTTTACTGCCATCCATGCTGATGATGATAATAATAATAATACTGTAATAATAATAAGCAGCATCATCATCATTGTCATCATAATGGATTGATTTATATAGTGCTTTTCAAGTCTCAGTTACTTACATTGAATCCATTATTTATTCACGCCATATTCACTCCTTGTGGTGGTAAACAGAAACACAACAAATGAATCATTTGTGTGTTGCTTTTAATTAATTTTAATAGAGTTCAAATAAACAACAATCTTTCCAAAAACCCATGAACCTGATGGGTACAGCAAGAGACATTTTAACAAGGGCATGAAATTAGAAGAGAACATATGACTCACAAATTACATAATTACCATGGCTTTAACCAGCTGAAAGATATTTTGCTATAAAACCATAAAGGTCAAGGTGCTGACATTGTGTTCTACAGTCTGCTTCTCATTGAGGAATGTTAATAGTATCTGCCTGTTTGTAATAGATGAAAATGTTATGTTATGCTACTTTCTTGACTGAAGTAATAAAATAACCCAATAAAACTCCACATGAGCTGGTATTAATTGAGGAAATATCTACATGAGACAAATTAAAATAAGGGAAAATTAAGCTATAGCATTAGCAAGACTTAGTACCACTCCAGTTGTGTTCTCACTACTATGTATTGAGTTATTAATAGTTGCTATGCTACCTACATCCTTTCTTTGTCAAAGCCTCTAATTATTTAGGGCACTATATAAACCCTACTGGGCCAGCCTTCTGTCCCTTTCTGGTTGCTGTTATTGTTGCGGAGCATAGGCCATGGTGTTTGGCTGTTCCAGCTGAGAAGAGAGCACCTACTGGGCTTTTCCCATGATGAGAACTCCTCTGGTTGGCCTAGTCAGCAGGCAGTGGATAAGGGCCCCGAGCTGCTCCCACCTCCATTCTCTCCCTTGCCCCCGGGCCCCCAA
>JAQQAE010018226.1:0-11250 GCA_029823295.1 Pseudamia nigra
AAAAAAAAAAAAAAAAAAAAAAAAAAAAAAAAAAAAAAAAAAAAAAAAAAGGTGCACCAGATTATAAGGCAGTGTCATATTTGGACAAAATTGACGGCGTTTAGATGTGCCTTATAATGCGGAAATTACGGTAAGTGGTGGGTTGGTAGGGGTCCTGCAGACCAATGAGTTACATTTAAGACCCTTAAGAAGGCAAGTCACCCATTCATGCGTCATCACATTGAGGCTGAAGTGATGGATGGCTCAGTGTGAATACATAGTCAACTTTAATCAATCATTAAAAAAAATTATTCTGTGCAACTTTTTCTGCGTCAATATCCCAAGTTACATGAAAATTAGCATCTTAGTCAGACGCAGCTTATGGACAAAAATCACTTTTTCCCTTAAATTTAGGGGGGTAGCAGCTTACATTCAGGTGTGTTTCATAGCCTGAATTTTACAGGATTTGTAACTGATGGGTCCCTTGGTGAAAATTTGTCTGTTGCAGCAGATTCCATTTACCTGACTCAGCACTGACTTCTCCAAGTTTCAGATACACCTGGGCTGCACATAGTTGGTCATCTTGATTGTCCTGTCTGAACAAATTTATATAACATTTGGATTATGCAACTCAAAATAAATTTCATTTTATCAAAAAAGGATCACATCAAATGACAAGACAAATGAAACTTAAACATGTCTCACTGATCCATCATGATTGCCTTACTTTCGGTAGATGAGTTTAGCCACTTCCAACATCTCCCATGCCAACTGCAAATTCCCAACTTCTTCCTCTTCCTGAAGAAAACAGGCATGTCAAAAAACAAAAACATCTACCTCATCTACAAAAACTTCAATGAAAGTTGCATACTTTAGAAGTCAGTGAGTGCTCAGGCAATATTACAGCTTTGATGTCAAACTCTTTGCTTTGTCATCAGGTGAAGAAAGTGCACAGATTACATATAGAGATGCAATTACTCCAATAAACTTTGCTTTGTAATGTTCATTTTGCACAAAACTTCTACTCAGTCACTGAAAGTTACCATACAGAACATTTTTTCTAATTTCTGCAGCTACAAAACTATTAAATGTGGACTTTTAAATAGAGCATTTAGTAATGAAATAATTCTGAAGCCCTAAATTAAGTGCAACTTACTCCATTTTTTTCACCCTCCTCGTCATCATCTTCATCGTCATCATCTGAAGTCACACAAAGTCAATATTTCAAAAAAAAAAAAAAAAAAAAAAGAAGAAGAGGATAGACAAGGTAAGAAATCTTTCCACAGAGTACAGTATACAGTTGCTCTACTGTGCATCCCTTCACCGTGTCACCCATCCAGACCCAGTGCAGCATATGTAAAGATTTACTGCCTTGTTCTTCATCCTGGCCCGACTCGGATTCCTCATCTCCCGTCTGTTCTTCAGTACTGTCAACTCTTGTCATAGTCTCTTGTCCTGAAGATGGAGCAGAGCTCTCCCCGATGTTGTTCACATCAGTACTTTGACTTTTCTCCTCTCCATTCACACCAGGTGAACTCTTCTCCACATTCCCAGGAATCTCTGAGCCATCTGCATCTTGTTTGACTGGGGACTTGGCCACATCATTTTCCCTTTTCACCTCAACATCTTTTTCATTCACAAGCTTGGAGTCCACTGCCTCCATCCTCACCTCCTCAGCCATCGCATCACACACCTGCCTTCGCAGCTCATCCCTAGTTTCCTCTGCATCAGGGTGGCATATGAAAAAAAATTGTTTCCCAAAATGATTTCTTAATGTCAGAAAACACCTGCAGTCATTAGTTTAAATCAGGACAAGGCCATTTTCCTGCTAAATTTCTTAATCACTGGAAATTGTCATTTTGTATCACACAGATGCCACAGTTTGTAAACTCAAACAAATGCCATGATTAATCCTCAGGTGTTAGATTCAGGAATTTTGCCACATAAATTTCCCCGTCATCATGACCTACATTGTACAGTGATTAAAGAAAGCAGTGTAACAGTTTTAAAAACATGATGTCCAAATTCTCATCAGTATGATGCATTTCTATAGTACAGGGACACGTTTGTGTTTTAGACATTTACCATCAAGATTATCAGCACTCTCGATGTTTGAGTTGCTAGGCTGTGCCTCATCATCGTCAGATCCCTCAGGAACTCCATCCAGGGCATTGCCAAGGACACCATTCTCCATCCTAAACAATACCACAAGTTTAATAAATGTGGACAGCACTAAAAATTATACCTTAACGTACAAAAAGGAAAATAAGGCTAACCCAACATTTTAGGAAAGCGAACTAGATGTTCAGTCAGAGCCTAGCAATGTTATGTTTCCCTTAATCTAATCCATCTCCAAATCATGCAGTATATGCAGCTCAGGAAGCATTTCAAAAAGGAGAAACTACTTTAGCCAACCTGGCAAGCTCCAGTAGGCAGCTTCCACACCGGAAGAAGGCCTCCCCACACTCGTATGCAGTGTCCCCGTATGTTGCAGCTCTGAAAAGGGAATAGCATTTTAAAAATACTGTAGTTTCTCTCAAACAATACAGGACAGTTCAATTTTAATTCTTACTGCACTGAAAGCAATAGCTCTTCTATGTCATAAAATGCTTTCACACTCACAACATGCTGCAGGCATCCTGGAAGTAACCGAGAGCAGACACATAATCTCCCATCACTACATGTCTATTCCCTGTGCCAATCAGTTTCTTTGCTTCTTCCATGACATCAGAGCTGCAGGAAAAGAAACGCATGTGAATTAGGTGTCAGAGTTTAGACTAGTCAGTGGCTTAACATTGTACATTAATGCTGAAAACATATGGAATTGGGTAGTAAAGTGTTAACAACAACCCAAACATGTTTTATATTTTAGATTGTCCCAAGTAGCCATATTTTCCTTTGACCATCAGTTGTCTTATGATAAGGAAGAGTGGGTACGGAGTCAATAACCCTGTTAGTGTGCCTCCAACAACTACTATACAAATCCATATGATGGCAAAAAAAAAAAATTCAATCCATTCTTAAGAAATGAAGGTCAGCCAATCTGAAAACAACTTTGAATGCATCCAACCGCAGCCGCAGATACCATCAAACACCATGATGAAACTGGCTCTCACGGAGACCTGTAGAGGATAAGTTCATTAGAATGCATCAACAAATTTACAGCACCTCAAACAGGGTTGGGTGGCTTTGGCAGCTTCAGGTTTTTCTAGTTGAATGACCTTTATTTCTGGAAGGAATGATGGAAACTCTTGCCATGATGCTCATTTGTACAGTAGTTGTAGAAGCTCTAATATAGACCTTATGAATCTAATGAGAGAATATCATGAGTGTGCATAGCTGTTATCTAAGCTAAATGTGGCTACTTTAGATAATAAAGACATGTGCATGATGAACTTTTTTTGGTTCACTACATAACTCCATGTGTGTTCTATCAGTTTAATTAATGTAGAGTATTGACGAAAATAAAAACCACTGAAGGAGAAAATGTCCAAACTTGACTGGTACTTTAACCACCTTTAAAAACACAGTGAGGAGGCTACTCACCCCTCTGCAGCTGCAGATGTAGACGAACACGGCTTCTCCTCCACACTGCAACAGTCAGCGTAAACTTAGCACAACTTCACAGAAGAGTTCGCTTTCTTTGCTTATGTCGTGTGAATCAAAATAAATGGGCTCCCATGAATGACAGCTGACACGTATTACACACACGTGTGCCGGCGCCTTCTTTTAAGCCACTTGATTAGTTTAAGTGAAATGCCTGAGCTGAGAAGTTACGAATTATTATTAGCATTGGTAACCAGTTAGCATAACTCAGAGCTGTGCTAGAGGTGGTTGTGGGCAGTTTCTCAGACTCCGACCAGGTACCTTAAACCGTGCGATTGTTTTAATAGTCAGTTCTAGCTGCAAAACGAAGGCATAACCCATATATCAAAACACACCGTCCTCCGTGTTAGCCGCGTTATCTAGCTAAGCGCAAGCTAGCCGTGTTTTCCCAGCAAACGGTACAATCATCACAGCAAGAAATAACAAGCGTCTCTTACCCTTCAGCACTCGACGAAGCAGACGTTTCCTCTGGCATTTCTACAAAAGGATGGCGGAGACGGCAGACGGAGGTAAAATGAGTGTCCAACGGGATTACTGAATGAAGTGCAGGGAGACACTGCGTCCTGTGACAGTCTTTGTTGGCGCGCTTAAATAGAGAAAAAGAAGGGTTTCTGTTTCCGCTTAAGTTGGGACGCGGGAGATTGTCGTTAAAGGGGTAGATGCAGGTCTTCTGATGCGTTCAAAGGCCTTCGGAAAAGGCGGATCCACAGCAAAGTACCCGTTCATGAGCATGTAGTTTTCCATCATCACTTTATTCACTTATTTATTTAAGCCTTTTCTGTTTAGCTGTTAACACTATTAGAAATACATATTTTATTTACTGTCAAGCATGTTACTATTGTAAGAGTCAACATTGTTAATAGAAATGAATTTACATTCAGAAAGACCAAACAATTAATATACAGTATGTGTACACTGATTTATTTGAGTTTCTAACGTTTAGTAATAACTTCAGAGCACTTTGACGTATCCTGTATCTTTCTAATGTCTCCAATGTGATGTAAAAGCTAGACATAAATTCATCGTATCACGACACGTTGGAATATTTCAAATAATCGTATTATAGCTCCGAACAAATCTTAAGTAGGAGCGAATCCTCGTGTATTACCTCAGCAGTGAGAGTGCGATAGGTGGTACATGTGTGCTCTGATCATTTTGTCGGTATGTTGAGCCACACAGTGGATTCAGACGAGAGACAATATTTCGATTCAAAGGCTGTCTTCCACAGCCTCGTTGGCGCAGTAGGCAGCGCGTCAGTCTCATAATCTGAAGGTCGTGAGTTCGAGCCTCACACGGGGCATACGTTTTCGTTGCTGTTTTGGTTATTCTAGTGTCGCCAATTTTTTTTAATTATTATTATTTAGCCTCCTTCATTCCACATGCTACAACCCCTGTATTTTCGAGACACGGGTAACCAAAACGATGGCTACATCTGCTATGTGGTATCTATTCGGTAAATTGTGTTAATGTTTTACCACGGTCATTAAACTGATCATGAACTTCCATCCCCTTTAAGAGCATAATTTGAGCTCCTCTAATAACTTTAGCGTAATGAAAGAATCAACTCACCTTTTCCACAATGAAGATTATGTGAGATCAGATAAGACAAGATAAACTTTATTTATCCCACACTGGGGAAATTATCTTGTCACAGCAGCATACAGCATTAAAACAGAGAATAAATAATAGTACACACATGCAAGTACAGTGAATTAAACCACATCTACACACACAAAATGAGCGTAAAAGAAATAAATAAGGGGCATCAAAGAGGAAATATTGCACTCACTCAAGATGGAATGTAGAAATTGCACATGATCAATTCCAGAGGGGATTATTTACACAATGCAATGATTAAAGTGCAGAAGAAAAACAGACTCATATTTGCAATTGCACAGCTGAACTGAACAACAGTAGTACTGCCCTATGAATATGAGTGGCTGAGTATGTGGGTGTTTCATGAGTGTGGAGTGTATAATGTCTTCTGCAACTTTCCAACAGTCACACTACGTTCAAAAAGCTGATTCGTTACTAACTGCAATTCAGAAAAGTTGCCTTCTTTCTGTCAAAGTGAGAGCATCTGACAGGAGAGGGAGGGGGAATCATCCTTTAATGGAAGAGAAAACCCCCAGGTAGAACCAATGGCTCTGGGTAGGTGGCCCTCTGCCTCAACTGGTTGATTGGTGCAGTGTTTCATGCTTTTTTT
The DNA here is from genome assembly GCA_029823295.1 of Pseudamia nigra. Classification (NCBI taxonomy): domain Eukaryota; kingdom Metazoa; phylum Chordata; class Actinopteri; order Kurtiformes; family Apogonidae; genus Pseudamia; species Pseudamia nigra. Next base: position 5,792 of record JAQQAE010018226.1, read on the forward strand.
TGTGTCACATCCCCCAATTTTAAGATTTTAAATCCAGTCTTACTCATGTTAATATACACTTCCAGTTAAAACTTTGGACAAACATTCTCTTTAAATGTTTTTGTCTTTATTATTATTATTATTATTATTCAAAACTCCCTTCTGGTTGTGAGGGTGGTAATTATCATCCCCTACTAGGACAAGGTTAGGGGTGGGGTATAGCAGAGAGCTCCATCCAGTGGTATGCATGTATGTGTGTATGTACTGTAGCACGGTTTGGGTCCCTGGACCCAAACTAACTCAACTTGGCACAAGCATAGTCAAGGTATGGGGAATGATTACTATGGCAACCACCACCTAATTTGCATATTAATTATGTCATTGTTTTAATAATTAATAAATAATAAAGCCTATTTTGATGTATAACTAGAGGCACCAAATGTGATAGATTAGACTCAAGGGACTTGAAGATCATTTGGGTCTGGAATTATTGCTTTTTGACCTACATACAGTTCTCACTATGTGGAAAATGTCATGTATCACTGGGTTGTTGACTGTGCTGATTGAAATATGCTGTGACCTTCAAGGAAAAAGATCAAGGTCATAGTCAATTGTATTCATTTTCATAACTATTTTGGTCAGTTTCGCTAATTTTGTTGCTTATTTTTGTTCATTTGTATTTGTTTTATTATTTTATTATTTTTTGATTACTTTTGTTAATTTATCTGCATATTTTGCTCATTTGTTTAAATTTGTTTTTGTTCATTTTTTGCTCATTAATTTTTTCCTTTTTTCAGTTGACAAAGTAGCGAAAAACAGAATGAATTAAATTGATTCTTACTCACAGAGGTATGGAGCCAAATAAAACTAAGTAGAACTTTTTGAGTAACTAATGTAACTGAGTAAAAGTAGAAAGTGTTCTATACAGTGACTAGTCCCAGAAGTATATTCATTTGAAAAAATGCTAGTAGATGTACCAGAGTAAATGTACGTGATTACTCTTCACCAATGGGTATCTGCCAGAGGTGACGTCCATTAAAAGGTGATTTCTAACCAGGCACTAATGTCATGATTTTTTCTCGTCTCTTCACCTCACCTGCTGGTTCTGTTTTTGCACACTGTCAACTGGTGTATCGTTCGATTAAGAAGATGGAGGCAGCCGTTCAAAACCCCAGAAGCTGACTCTGCTAATTGATCAAGTGGGCAGAGCCATTGCAGCTCAGCATGGGATGATTTCTGCGATGAATCAAAGGATGGTTAAGATCTCGAGGACTTGAAGGGCTTACAGCACACATAATGCATCCAAGGACATGCAGGACTTTTATACTCACACATTACCAACGCCCTCTGTAAAATGCTTTGTAAATGAATGTCATGGTGCAACTGTATGCTAATTGTCTGCAGAGGTTTTTTTCTGTGTCCCCAAAATTGTGCATCCCCAGGAGCTCAGTTCTGGGAATGTGGCTTTTTATTCTTCTAACCCATTGTTATCTTCCCTCACTTGCCCCCCACTGTTCAAAGGTGGCGCGACCCTGGTTGCTGAAGCCTATCCCCCTCTAGTGGGAGAAATTAAATTTAATTTTTTTATGTACTGCTAGTGGTTGGAAACAAATGACAAAAAAGCATCCTGATTCTACAAATCACTTTTACCTCGCAGACTCACCTGTTTCTGACCTGCTATCAATCACAGCATATAATCCACTCGATTGCTCATCTTTTCCTGATTTGTTTTTTACCTTAACATATTGGAGTCAATGCTAAGGAATACATTATAGTGTGTTTTAGACCCCCAGCAGCAGGTCAGCAAAGTGTTGGTGTCAAGGGGTCCTAAATAATCAAAACCCACAGTTAGATTCTTTGCCACAATCTTCCCAATAGTCCTGATTCCTTCCTCTTTAGGGACCTTTACTTATTTAATAGGTGGTTTGATTGTCATACTCCCACAACATTTGCCAAAGGAGATGGTTTGGGAACAGTCCTACCTAGTTGAGATGGTGGTCTATAAGGCAAAGCAAATATTTGTAAGGACACAGGTGTAGATTTCAGGATTGACACCAGGATCTGTACCCTAGTGGTATGTGATACAAATACAGAGCCAGTTACACCGATACTGATACTTTTTAATAATTAAGGTGTATGCATCATCAAATTGCTAACTGAATAAATTTTCATGACATTTAAGTGCTTTTTGTGATTTTTTTTCTCCTTTGAATTATTAACTAGTTAAAACCCCAAAGCAGAATTTTGTAGGTAAATTAAAAAAAAATACCTTTTCATAACAGAAGATTTGTTCAGGAACAATAGAGCAGTAACAAAACAATTTTCCCCATTTGTTGCAAAGTCTGGATTTTTTTTTTCTTATACTAAACACAAAATTACAACTTGAAAGCAAATGAAAGCAAACTCTTTTTCAGGTAGAGTGTTCAGGAACAACATTACAAGAGGCAAATAAAATGTCTCCCTTCATTTTTCTTCTTGTCTGGATTTTTTTTTTGTTTAAATCAACTAAACGTACATTATCTCTAGACAAAAGAAGTCAGAAAACATGTAAAACAATTTTTTTTCCCCTTTTTTTAAGGAGAATGTATGTTCAGGCAATAAAGTACAAAAATAAAACAAAATTTCTCCTCTTTTTTAAAATAGTTAAAAGTAAAAAACAGTACGTAATTGAAAATACAATATGGTATAAATAACTAAACAACCCCTGAAGCCTTGAGTTCAGAGAAACATGCCGAGATGCCCCTGTGTGGGCTCTGTCCCCCTGTGCAGAACAAAGGTTTTACTTGGAGGTTTTTGTTTAGGAACAGTACCATGTTCACAATTTTTACTTTTATTCAGGCAGATCGCCTGTGACTAAAGCTGGGGACACACTACATAACTTTAACAGTCGTGACAGATTTTCTAAAGACTTGGCATTCACACTAACCGACCGGTTTCAGCAGATTTTTTTTTTTTATGATTGCAAGACTGGGGAGCACACATTTACGACTGAGCCTGATGAGGCCTCACACACTGCATGACTTGTCAAACCAACTGAAGCCAACTGAACGCATCAAACCCTTGCGCAAACTCTCACGAGAACGATTGTGTCCATGAGACGGGGATGTTGTTCCACGATCAGAACACCTAAACAAGCATGGACTATACACAGCTCACTCTTGCTGTTTGTGCCTGTATCTGCTCTGAGACATCCAAGAAGAAGAGCAGTTGTGGCTGTTTGCAATCGTTAGTTTGATATTCCCTCTACTTTCAGTCATCTTCATCTTCTGACGATATTTCCTGTGGCTCACCTACTCTCTTTGATTGGCTGTTGACAACACGCGTTTGCGGGTACACACTAGACATCAGTACAAACTACGCGATTGCATCCAGAGTTGGCTCCAAAAATTCAGACACGTTTGACTGACTGACTGAGGTCTGGTCGGATCTGTTTCCCGCTCACACAGATTTCTGTGCTGACTAGCCCCAACAGACTGTCCCCAACTAGGGCTGACTGGTGCAGACTCTGCCCAGCTGTGAATCATGGGTAAAATTGTGCAAGAAATCTTGTAGCTTGTCCTCAGCTCTAGTAAATGTCATGCCTCTGAGAAAAAAATCTCAGCTGTCACGTTGCAACCACTCAGGTTTTTCTTTGCAAGTTTTTTCAAAGAGGGGAATGTTGGTGCATTGTTTTTCTACCAAAGCCTTGGGGCTCCTGATCCCGAGAAACTGGCTTCTCTTCTGAGTACCTGCATATTTCCACTTTGGTGTCAGTGCCACTTGTCCGACGCTGCTGAGATGCAAGCACTTCAGAATCAAATTCTGTCCGTATCCCACTTTTTGCTTTGTGGGAATGCAGCAGCCACTGCAGACAAGTGTGAAATAGTTACAGCAGCTGGGGTAGAGCTGGTGGCAGAGCTTGAGCTTGATGCAGATGATAAAGGTGCTGAGGTCTGATACACGGACTGCATTTTGATGACAAATTGCGATTCAAAAGATCAACATTTGTAGAGTCATGGAATCCCAGGTTTTTAAATCTAATGTCCACGTAGGTACTGACAGCAGGACCATGGAATGTTTCAGTAGCCCTGAAACGACAGAAAGAGAAGCAGTCCAAGTACGAGTATTGTGACTTTACAATTCTGTTGATTCAAGTAGAAGTAGGACTCATGCAAATACTTGAGTAAGAGTAAAAAAAGAATAGAAGACTCCTCAAGTAGTGAGTAACTTCATAACATGGACAATTTAATATCCTGCTTTCAAACAGGTATTTTAGTCATTTTTGTTTATTCTCTTTATTATTTACATACTTTTTAAAAAATCTAATGTCATTCTTTAATTTGCTCACTTTTACTAATTTTGTTGCTTATATTATTTTTTGTTCATCTTTGTTCAACTTAGCATTTTTGCTCATATCGTTGATTATTTTGTTGACTTTTTGCTCAATTTCTTGATTATATTGTTCATTTTTGTTCATTTGCATGCTTATTTTCTTTTTTGTTGCTCATTTTGTTGCTTAATTTTTCACTCATATGTTTATTGTACAATTTACTTGACTGCATTTTTCAGTTTTGGTAATTTTCTTGATTTTTTTTGTTCATTTTGTTGCTTAGTTTATTCATGTTGACCATTTACTTGATTATTTTGCTAAATTATTTAATTTTTTGTTGTTATTGTTTTAAATTCTAGCCATTTTTACTCCTCTTCATTGAGCTGGAGCAAAATGTAACTAAGTAGAAGTATATTTTTTTCATCGCAAATGTAACTGAGTAAGATTAAAAAGTATTCTGCAAAACAACTACCCTCAGAAGTACAGTTTATGGGAAAAATTACTCAAGTATATATAAAGAAGTAAATGTGCTTGAGTATTACTCACCTCTGGTCGTAGGGTATTTTGTGCACGTTTAGTCATAGTCAGGTTGACCCTGCCACAGTACATTTATTTTAGTGGCTTGCCCACTCGACAAGGTAAAACTGACCTTTTCATTTAAACATGCAGTCTGTCTTGTACAGCCTAAATCGCTTCTATTTTGTTGGATCCAACTGAGTCGTGCATTTAAAAAATGAACAATTATATCTACAGCACAAAGTGACAAAAATCAAAATGTCAAATATACCAACGTCATTACAGATGAAAAACACTCCAAATTAAATTATGTCTCTGCCCGACTTGATTTACATGCATCCCTTGTAACAGGAACAAGAATACACAGTGGGCTATAGCATAGAATAATGATATAATTATAATAATATAAATATGCATATTATTCTTGCTATTATTGAGTTTATAATGTGCAAAACTAAATATACATTGTACATTGAAGCATCCTTCTTTTTCACATCGGCAGTATAATAATTATAATTTCGTTAAATTATTATAGTATAGTTTGTAATTGTTGCGGTTTCAACTCCCAGACAAGTATCCCATACAGTGGGGACAATAAGTATTGGGAAATGTAAAAATGTGCAAGTTCACCCATTTAAAAAGATAAGAGAGGTTT
>JAQQAE010018227.1:0-11250 GCA_029823295.1 Pseudamia nigra
TTCATCATTTTTGGGTGATTAGTTGATTTTTGTGGTTTATTTTATCATTTATTCTTTAACCTTTTTTGCTCAGATTCTTCATCATATTGTTCATTTTTGCTTGTTTACTTGATTTTTTTCTTTTTGCTTATTTTTTTTGGTTGATTTTGTTGCTTATTTTGTTGGTTTTGCAGGGCAACTATTAATTTTTCCTTCAGATTTGTTCATTTTTTCGTCGCATTTGTTCATTTTTCCTTCAGATTTGTTCATTTTTCTTGGTTATTTTTGTTCCACTTGTTCTTTGTTCATTTCGTGGATCATTTTGTTTCTTTTTGTGCAGTTTTGTTGATACTGATGATAATTTGGTTCCATTTTCTTCCTTTTCTGAATTATTTTGCTCATCTTCTTGCTTATTTTGTTCAGCATAAAGATAATTTTCATCCTTTTTTCCTTCAGTGTTGTTCATTGTGTCCAGTATTTTGTTTGTTTTGGTAATGTTTTTGTTCCTTTTTTTTCCCCCCACACGACACATTTTCTCTTTACAAATATATGACAAAGGGTCAATTTGACCCAAATACCGCATGAGGGTTAAACAGTCACCTGGAAGAGCTGGGAATAGCACCAGTGAGTCACTGAGATTTCCCCCACCTCGGACGGGAGTTCCCGCCGACGGAACGTCAAATGGAAATGCAGGACGATTACACACTTACGCGCAGTTCGGGACTGTGGTTTGAGGACCTGAAAGAGAAGACGTGTTAATACTAATGCAGAGTGACGCATAATTACAGTATGAGCTCCGGGATGAGGAGTTGTTTTTCCCAATCATCCTTGCTGCATTACTATGACAACACGTTCATTAGAGCTGTGGTCGCCGGTGCTGTGTTTGGCTGCAGCTCTGAGACAATGGCAGCAGTGTCGAGCCACAAGGCGCAGAATCAATAGAGAAGGTCTACGGTGCTGGGTCAGCATCCTCTGTGCATGAGCTGTGTGCCTTATGGCTGAGCAGGCAGGTTTTCACACAGAATTTATCTGACGAGGCACTAAAAAGTGGATAGGATGCGTGCGCGCTGCCTGTCAAAAGTACATCATGTGGTGGTTTTACTTTATTTGTGTTACTTTCCACATTGTGCATTCATTTTGAAGATATCCACGCAAAGAAGTTCAACAACCCAGAGCGTGTTTTTGATTTTAAATAGTGCAAGTTAGACACATTTAGCTTTGGTGACAGCTTTGTACACTCGTGACATTCTCTCATCACAGGTGTGTTTTGTCAACAGGTCATTTGAACCATTTCTTGTCTTCTTCATGTGCTTTGGACCATCAGTTGTCCTGTGCGGAGGTGGGGTGGATGCAGCCAGTCGCCCAGACCTCAGTAGTATCACATTTGGAGTAGCAGGTGTAATTGTCATTGTGTACGTATATCTAAATGTAACTTGTACTTGCACTTGGAACGGTTTTCACCCGTGGCAGGTTGAGCCAGCATCTTCACGAACAGAGGCAGCCCAGGCCCGTTGATCCTGATTCAGAGCCAGTCCCTTTTACAGCGACGAGGACCGAAGAGCTACGGTCTAAATATTCGGGACAGGTCTTCTTTCAATGTCGTAGTCTAGGCCTTGAGTTGGGATCCCACACTGTTGTGGCAGGTTGAAGTGGGGGGTAAGAACTTTGCACATCGGATCACCTGAAGGGTGTCTTCATGCGAGGCCAAACCATCTCAGGCGACGCTGTAGCAACACAGATGTCAACCTCAGTCATAGGTGTAGATTGCACCTATGACCAGTGTTTGAGCAGTCGTCATCGAAGACCTCCAGCTTCTTCCTGTTTGCCACCATCAATGTGTCTGAGATCAACACAGGACTGGCCAGGCTTGGGCTGCCTTTGTGCGACTGCGGTCCTGCCTTTGGTCATGATGCGACATCTTGCTGGCGACCAAAGGAAGGATATACCAAGTGGTAGTCCACACAGTGCTGCTCTATGGCTGTGAGATGTGGCCAATGAGGGCAGACGATGGTGGCTTAAATGCAACCTGAACAAGATCATATCTGCACCATGATTTGACCCCATTTTATATTACTCACAAGACGGTACTGACGTCAGATCTGCAGATAACATACGGATATCAAGAACACATTTATAATTCAATGTGTTAATGCATCTTCATCCATCATCTTAATAATGTGTCCAGTTGCTGATGACATATTTAATTCCAGGTATAAATGGGACCTCAGCTGTACCAAGGCCCTCGTCAGACCTGGCATTAACGTCTGTTCTGAGACATCTGATCACATGTGCACACTGAGGACATATTAATCTCCCTGGACACGCTGGGAAAGGGTCTCAAGCAACATGTTATCACTCCCAATTTGTCAAATTCAGTCCTTACGTACATTTGGTGAGCACCCCGGACGCCCGAGAGGAGGCATTTTCAAATACAGACAGACGGCGAGACAATTACCAATCTTGCAGTTTTACTAGGTTTCACCGTAAAACTACTTGGTTAGGGTGAGGGAAAAGGGTTACATAAAACATGCACAAAGACAAACACATGAAATCAAACAAGAACCCTGGTCTCTTATGAGAATGTCCATTGTGCAGCCGTAACCACCCCAGCCACCTCCTCCTCAACATTTTTCCACCTGAACAACGTCATCTGGCTCCTATCATCGATATCTGACGTGTAAAATGTTGCTCACAGTGTCTAATTCTTCCACTGCTGGGTTACATTGGAGTGAACTGTAAAATCTGGGTGCATGTTCAAAATAACACCGAAGCTTCTGCTGTGTTTCAGGCTGCTTTCACACCTGTTAGTCCGGTTTGCGAACAAACCAACCACTATGAATGCTGTACATCCCCCCAGTCATGTGGCGGCGCTGTTTACAAAATACTGTGTTTTGGGTGACGGAAGTGAGAGCTTCTGTTGGGTTCACTCTCCGTATAGTCATGAGGTCCTGGCCTTGAATTGTGAAGAGATAATCGTCGACTATGGTTGGCGCTATACAAATAAAACCATGTCAAAGTTAAAGAACGGTGATATCAACAATAACTACCTGTCTACAAATTATACTATCAATAGATCTTTTCAGGGCTGATGTTAATGCAAGATCTAAACAGGATCCATGAAAGTTCACAGACCCTCTTTAACAAACAATACTTGATTAAAAAGCAGCAGCATCACTGTTCAAACAGTTGATGAGCCAATCAGAAGCAAGGAGCACCCTGGCATTTCTTCTGATTGATTGCAGGCGCCGGCAGGCCTTCATCAGCTCACTAATCCATCCAACCATGTCTTCTCCTTCCAGTTTGTCACCCACATGTCAGAGCCCCACCCTCCTGAGCCCTTGCAGCCCCTGTAGCCCCTGCAGCCCCCTTCAAACCCTACATCCCTGGAGGTAAGACAAGCCGCCACAGCAATCTTTTTTTTTTGTTGTTGTTTATTTCATCACTGAACACTTCCTCCCACGCCCTGTGCCAACAGAACATGCTTGTTAAATTTCAGCTTTCATGCCTGGTAACCTTGTTAGTCCCTTTTTTACTACTGCAAAAAGAGTGTGAGGTTATAAAATGTATGTATGTTGACTTGCTTTGATTGGTGAAAGAATTAAACGCTGCCTCTTCGGTTTCGCGACCTTTGAAGAGAAAACGTGTAGCTTGAGACTATTGAAACGTCAGATTTACTGGAGGCTGATTCTGCATTGTTGAAATGATGCTGAACCACTGTTGCTACGAGTGGAAAATAAATAGAAAAGCTACAAACATTGTCATGAAGTTGAATAGATTCATGTTAAAGTCACTGTTCAACTGAAAAAAAAGTTAAATAGTTTAATGCTAAATACAGTTGAAAGGCTTAGATTCAAAAACTAAAGTAATTTTAGGTGAAAAATTTAACAAAAATAAAGATGAAAAGAATGTTTTTCCATCCCCAAAGGCTTTTATATTGAAAAGCAGGCTGTTCCTCATGCTTGTCTGTCAGCTATTATTGGTTTCCAGTGGCCTTTATTTTGAAAATCTGGGCATGAGTCCTGTCATTCTTGTTTGTCAGCTTTTTTTCCCCCCAGAGGCTTTTATATTGAAAGTCAGAATGTCCCTCATACTTGCCTGTCAGCTTTAGTGCTTTCATTTTGAAAATCTGGGCATCATCCTGTCATTATTTTCTGTCAGCCTTTTTCCATCATCGAAGGCTTTTATGTTGAAAATCTGAGTTGCCTCATTCTTTCTCATTCAAGAAAGCGTTGACAGCAGGTAGGATGGATCCACGCTTTTCATGTTGTTCATGTCAATCATCACATTTCGTCCAAGTCTTTCCACCGTTCTCCGACCTCTGGCATCAACAAGGCCATTTCATCAGAGAACTGTTGCTCACCGGATATTCCCTCTTTCTCAGACTCTTCTTTCGACAGATGGTTGTGTGTGAAAATCCCAGTAAGATCAGCAGTTTGTCACCATGTCATGTTCAAAGTCGTGTGAATCCCTCGTTCTCCTGCTCGGTTTCAACTTCAGCAGCTCGTCCGGACTGTGTCGACGTGAATAAACGCGCTGAACTGCTGCCGCGTGATTTGATGATTAGATACACTGTGCCCCGGCTAACGAATTTAATCCGTTCCAGTGTCACCTTCATTACCCGGAGCGAGTTTTTCCATAGGAATACATGTAAAACCAATTAATCCGTTCCGGACCCACGACAACTCCCGTACAAAGTATGTATTGCACAGCCGTACGTGCACATTTGGGTTATGAAATTCGTAACGTGAATTTTTTCACTATCAGGGACACAATTTTTTCCTTTGTTACCCAAAAATTTCGTTGGTAGAAGCATTCGTTACCCAGGGTTCCACTGCTTTAGAGCTGTGTTATGTTCGTTTCTCAGGACAGTAATGATGTTCCTGGGTCACGTTGACTCGGGGCATGTTAACGCAACCAAAAGTTTCCGGAACCAAAAAAATTCCAATAAGCATAGTTTATATTGCATTAACTAACCATTTCAATCAATATTTTGTGTCACGGTGTTCACTGTTTTTTTTTTTAAGTATAAATTAAACCTGCACATTAGAAAGTCCTACATATAAGATACAATAATTTTACATGACATTGATTTTTCCGAAATTTTATTGTACATTTTGATATATTTTTTTCCTTTTCATACTGTGAAGTCGTTGAGTCTTGAGGATTTGTCTTGTAAAAGTTCACTTTTTTTTTAACCAGAAATGAACATAATAACACAGTAAGACGTTAGAATCTGTGTGTAATGTTCATTTTCATGGCGAAAACAAAAAAACAAGGCTTTTAACTGTTTCATTTCAATGTTAGATTTGAGCAGGAGGGTTCGGAGGTGTACCTAATGAAGTGGCCCCCGAGTGGCACCAGACACCGTTTACTTCAAATAAACCCCGGTGTAAGCGAGGATACAAACCAGTGTTTCTGATACGTCTGGTGGCTGCGTTTCACCGGGGAAACAACTTATCGGTTGTGTGCGAGTCGGCGAGCGTTGCCATGGCGACGGCTCGCCGAGCTGTGGAGGAAGGCATCAGCGCAAACAGAGGCGGCCGCATCCAGCGCGTCTCCGGATGAGGAACCAATCCGGATCAAAAACACAAAAAAAACAGAAGCGAATCCTCCTGGAAACGATGAGCAGCCAAACGTCGGCAGATCCCGCCGCGATCTGACGTGACGCGTCCGCGCATCGCGCGCTTGTTGGCGTCGCTGCGCGCGGCGTTCGGCGTCCGACACCTTCCTGTTTTCACAAAATGATAGAAGAAATGAACGGAATGTTTGAAACAGTCAGCAAGATTGGAAAAAAAGTCCCCAAAAATCAACAAAATGATCAAAATAACCAACAGAACAACACATCGTTCCATCAAAATCAAGCAAATAAACCGCAATGTGAAATAATAAAGAAAGTGCAAAATAATAAAGAAAAGTAACAAATATAATTAATCATATATTACGCTCCTGCATTAACATTTGACTCAAAATTTGAATCAAAGTGAACCAAATAATGATAAAAATATCAACGTCATTCAATAAAACACTCAAGAAAAGAATCAACAAAATAATAAAATATCAAAAAAATTAACAAAATAATGAGAAAAACCAAATAACGTTCAAATTAAATCAAAATCGTTGAAAAAAAATGAGCAGAAATAATCCGCAAAACAAACAAAATATGCCACAAAATGAATAAAACAACACATTAAATCAAAAATGAATAATGTGCAGATATGCACATTATTCATTATTCGCAACCAAGTTCATACCTTTGACTCAAAATTTGGATCAAAATTAACCAAATAATGATAAAAATATTAATATCATTCAATCAAAATGAAGAAAATGATCCACAAAATAATAAAATATAAAAAAATGAACAAAATAATGAAAAAAATAGTGAAATCATGTTCAAATTAAATCAAAATGAACAAAAATGGCCAAAATAATGAAGAAAATGAACAAAAATAAATAAAAGTGCATTGTTTTTCTACATTGGCCTTTGATTTTGAACCAAAAATGAACAAAATAATGAAAAAAAATTAAAATAATGGAAAAAAAACAAGCAAAACAATCCACAAAATGAACAAAATGTGCTACAAAATGAATAAAACAACACATTAAATGAAAATGAATAACGTGTAAAATAATAAAGAAAATAAACAAAAATAAAAAAACATATTTTGCATTCAAACGTTAGCCTTTGACTCAAAATTTGAATCGAAATGAATAAAATAATGGAAACAAAGTCAACAGAATGATAAAATAATCCACAAAAGTATAAATAAATAAGTAGAATAAATCAAATCAATAATTACACTTTTCACAGAATATTGAACAGATGTTGATTTCTGGGAACAAACTACATTTAAAAAGCCAAATAAATAAATAAATAAATAAATGAAACAAATGCATAATCGTTTAGTGGAAAAATGTTATTTATTGTCACTTCCATTGTACGTGATGAAATTAAATTTAAAAACAAAAAAAAAACAGACATGCGGCCTGTACCATTATGGAAAAGTTTGACTAGTGACTCCCCCCCTCCAGAGTCTTAATGGTACAATCCAACAACATGCTAATGCTGCCTTCAAGGTCCTCGGGAAATAATCAGCACCGTCACACGTGGAACACGACCAGTATTCTGATAATACGAAGAAAATAAACAAAAACGAGCAAAAATAATCAAGAAAATGCATGACACGAAACTCTTACACAAACTGAATGAATAAAACAATCAATAACACAAATAACAAAACACAGTTATCAACTGAAAGAACAAAACTGAATGGAATAAGTGAGAAAATGAATAAAATATTCAATCAATTGAGCAATAACGAGCTAAATATAAAACAAAACTGACAAAATAATAAAAAATAATGTTGTCAGCGGTCAAAAATGAACAAAAAAAAACAATTTTGATCAACAACAATGAGCAAATGTAACAGAATTGTCAAAAAATTTGCAAAAATTAACTAAATATTTAACAAAAAATCACAACATTAATAAAATAATCAGAGAAATTAAAATAAAATGGAAAAAGTAACTGAGACAAAGTGTAAAAACAATAAAATAACTACAAAACAATACTGGCAATAATAAAGTAATCTATAATATTAAGAAAGTGCAAGAAACTAATTAAGAATATGAACAGAAATGAACAAAATAATCAAGAAAACTAACAAAATGTGAAGTAAATAATTAAGAATATGAACAAAATATCCACAAAATCAAGCAAATGATCCACATAAGCAACAAAATGTGCAAAAAATTAACAAACTAATTAAGAATATAAACAGAAATTAACAAGATAATCAAGAAAACAAACAAAATCTGAAGCAATTAATTAAGAATGTGAACAAAATCAACCAAATGATCCACATAACTAACAAAATGTGAAGAAAATAATTAAGAATATTAACAAAATATCCACAAAATCAAGCAAATGATCCACATAAGTAACAAAATGTGCAACAAACAACAAACTAATTAAGAATATGAACAGAAATGAACAAAGTAATCAAGAAAACTAACAAAATCTGAAGAAATAATTTAGAATATGAACAAAATCAACCAAATGATCCACATAACTAACAAAATGTGAAGAAAATAATTAAGAATATGAACAAAATCAACCAAATAATCCACGCAGGTAACAAAAAGTGCAAAAAACAACAAACTAATTGAGAATATGAACGGAAATGAACAAAATGATCAAGAAAACTAACAAAACGTGAAGCAAATAATTAAGAATATGAACAAAATCAACCAAATAATCCACATAAGTAACAAAATGTGCAGAAAACAACAAAGTAATTAAGAATATGAACAGAAATGAACAAAATAATCAAGAAAACTAACAAAATCTGAAGCAAATGATTAAGAATATTAATAAAATATCCACAAAATCAACTAAATGATCCACATAAGTAACAAAACGTGTAAAACCCCCGCAAAAAACTAATTAAAAAAGAAATTAATAAATAATAATGCAACTACAATATAAACAAATAATTGAATAAACCAATGCGCGGGCAAAAACAGTTCGTTAGTTGCAGTCGATGGCGGTGTGATGTACGAGCCTCCCTGAACGCACCATCAGCCTCCAGCTTCCTCACACGGACAGACACGCATCCCGCGGCGGCAGCAGCGTCTCTTCGGGGGGGAAACCGATCCGTGAACCGCGGTGTGAACGAACCACACATCCCGCCATGGAGGAGCCTTGTGAAGGAAGGACCGGGCCGTAGCCGCACACCACCACGGGGGATGTAACGGCATCTCCGCGGACGGCACCGCAGCGAGGCAAGCGGAGAATACAAAAGAACCCGCCGAGGAGGAGGAGACCATGGAGGGGCTAGCAGCGGCAGCAGCGGCGGGAGCGGGCTCCACATCCCCCCGGGCTCCAGTTTCCCTCGCCGGGCTTTAAGTTTGGGAAGGAGCGGTTATGTAAGAAGAAGCTCCAGCATGTCGGACCCGAGCCACTGCCACAACAAGTCTCACTTTGTCCCCGGGGCGCTGCTGAAGCGGTCCAAAAGGTCGGTTGAAGCTAACCGGGCGTTTTATTCCGGTGTTGAACGGCTTTGTATCAACGTGATGTTAATTGGTCTTAAAACCTAAGTTTGTTCCTCCCAAAAAAAAAATCAGATTTTTTTCTGCTTTTAATCCTATCCTTTTGTTAAAGTGTATGTTTTTTTAAAACAACTTAGTCATGGGCCGTGAACGCGTCCTGGCACAGTTTTTTTAATTTTTATTTTAGATTAATTCATTTTTCTTAATTATTTTTTCATTTGTTATGTTTTGGTTCATTCGTGTCCATCACGTTTTATTTTTCTTGATTATTTGTAAAGTTTTTCAATTTGTTTTTCTTGATTATTTTCCTTACTTTAAAAAAAATAAGTTATCAATTTTCTTCATTTCTTAGTCATTGATTTCATTTTTGTTCTTTTTTACTTTGTTTCTGTTTTTTTTCCTGGTTATTGTGTTATTTTCCAATTTTCTTAATGATAGTTGTTATTTTATTATGACTTACGTTTATTAATTTTAGTTTTTGTTCATTTTCTTCATTATTTTGTTCATTTCTTCTTTTTTGGTTTATTCGTGTCCATCAAATCTTATTTTTCTTAATTATTTGGTATGATTTTCAGTTTGTTTTCTTGATTATTTTCCTTATTTTTTTATAAGTTGTTAGTTTTCTTCATTTCTTAGTGACTGATTTCATTTTTATTCTTTCTTTTTTTATTTTGTTTCCATTCTTTTCCTGATTATTGTTATTTTCCAATTTTGTTTTCAGTTTCTTCATGATTGCTGTTAATTTATTATGACTATTACATTTATTCATTTTAGTTTTTGTTCATTTTTTCAGTTACTTGGTCATTTTTGGGTTTTTTTTCCCAGTTTTTTCCACTTGTTTGTTATTATTCTGTTTTTATCGTTTTGGATTATTTTGTCTATCTTAGGTACTTTCCTGTATTATTCAGTTTTTGGTGGTTTTATTGATTATTTTACTAATTGCTGAGTCTTTTTCGTGGGATTGCTGAGTCATGCAGAAACCCCACTATCGTCTTAAGTCTCGTCCGATTCAAACCGTTCAAACTTCACGTTGTTCATCTTATTCAGTTCGTCTCTGGTATTGATTTTCATGATTCTAACCTTTGTAGTTTTTAAAATACTAAGCTTTTTTGATAACATTTTTTTCCCATGGGAAATGAATGGAGAAGTCTAAGTGTGTGGTTACCGTGGCAACAGCGGTGCTTTGATCCTTTGAGTCCGACTCCACTGAAAAGTTAATTTAACTTGCACTTTTCCAGCAAGTTGAGCGATTTTTGACTGATTGACGTCCGTCTTGAATCTTCCGTACGTTTTTGTTTTTTTTTTGTTTGTCGTGTCACTACTACATTTTTTGTCCGATTCGAATTGTTTTTTTTTCCTGATAATTTTGTTCATATTTGAAGATCACGTTTAGTTTTTTTTGCTCATTTTCTTGAATATTTGGCTCTTCTTTCTATTTTTGTATCATTAATTTCTTTCATTTTCTTGTGTTTTGATGGTGTTTCATAATTTTGTCCCTTCTTTTTTTTTTTAAAGTTCTGCTTTTCTTGATTATTTTGGTCAGAAATTTTGATATTGTTTTGTATTTTGTTCATATTTTATTATTTGATTAACACTTGCTTTTTTCATTTTCTTGAAAGTTGAATTTAATTTAAACTTTTGTTCTTTTTCTTGGCCATTTTTGTTCTTCATGTACTTCTTGATTACTTTGCTCATTTTTTATCATTTTGTTCAGTTTTGTTCATTTTTAAAAATTTTGTTCTTTTTTGATTTATTTTGTTAATTTTTTATATTTTGTAAATTTTGTTCATTTTCTTATATTGTTCATTTTCTTGATTATTTTGGTCATTTTTTAACTTGTTCATTTCTGTTCATGTTCTTGATTACGTTGGTCATTTTTGTTCATGTTCTTTATTATTTTGGTCATTTTTGTTCATGTTCTTGATTATTTTGGTCTTTTTTGTTCTCGTTCTTCATTACGTTGGTCATTTTTGTTCATGATCTTGATTATTTTGGTTGTTTTTTTTCATGTTGTTGATCATTTTGGTCATTTTTGTTCATGTTCTTGATCACTGGTCGTTTTTGTTCTTGTTCTTCATTACGTTCGTCATTTCTGTTCATATTCTTGATTACGTTGGTCATTTTCGCTCATGTTCTTGATTCTTCTACTTCTTTTCCTTTGGGCTGTTCCCTTCAGGGGTCGCCACAGCCAATCATCTGCCTCCATCTCACCCTGTCCTC
>JAQQAE010018228.1:0-11250 GCA_029823295.1 Pseudamia nigra
GGTTGTGGGAATGTGGGGCTTCCCAATAGATGACGGAGTGACCGGATCTATCACCTTTGTCCCTCTAAGTTCAGAAGCCGCGTTCCAGGACGCCCAGCGGGGGGTCGTCCGCTCCCCGTCGGCACTAATGCTCCCTGGGCCTCTCTGCCTTTCCCTGTTACATAGCTGCCAATACCCAACCTCTTACACATCTGACATAGACTAAATATCCCCATAACTCCTTGCCCAGTGTTGCGACGTTGTGTCACCACTGGAATTTCACTGGGATACTTACCTCCTTTATTTCCTTCTCAGGAGGGTAACACTGCTGTGCCATCAGTCCAAGCATGCCCCTGTCGAAGTCAGAAAATCTGAAAAGATACTCACTCTGCCTTGCTCCATTCTGCTGCCCACAACTGACCTGTCGCTGGCCATCACCAGATTCCTGCTCCAATATATTAACCAGGACAGAAAATTTGTCTCTCTTTTCATGATATCTCTCTCAAAACTGACTACAACAAACTTTCATCTCATCACATTGGTCCTTTTGACATTGACTGTGTCCTCAGTCCTTCAGCCGTTAAGCTAGAGTGGTCCAGCTCTCAGAAGATCTACCCCAAATTTCATGTTTCACAATGAAAACTTGTCAATGCCCGTCTCTTGATAAAAGGACTTACAAAACCTCCAGTTTGTGAGCTGACGTACTTCTTCTCATTTCTACCGTTAGCCACCAAAAATATAATCTTTCATCTCTGGGTCTGAGTGAATATTTTTGCCCAGTCTGAATACATTCCCTTGAGAGCGAAGATACTGCATTCTCAAAAATGGACAGAGGTGACAGTTACCTTGATTTTTGGCCTCCAAAATTGTAGATATTGTGTTTTAAATATGAGGACTGACTGACCAGATGCACCATGGGCATGCCTAAAAATGCAAAACCTGTACCTTTAAACCAGTATGAATGTGGAGTTCATTAAGTTTCCAGGCACATCTGCTATTTTCCCCCTCTGACTGTCTTTGGCCTGTCCCTGATCTATGCTCTGTCTCTACCAGTTGCTGCATTCTGGCCTTTGCCCTTGGATATCCCAAGACACTTCTGAAGGCTCCAACAGGGTGTTAAGTGTTTGTTATTATTATGGTCAGAGTCAAGTAGTCAGCATTGTTTTGAAGTGGAAAAATATCAACACCATCCGCCAAGCTGAATCAAAGCAAAGCAAAAACAAGCCCCAAACAGGTGTGAAATGAAAATTGTACTCAAACATGACAGTGACATAAAACTGTAAGGGAGATTTGACGGTTTGCTAAATAACTTAACCACCATGTTAGTTTATGGAATTGTTCTCCTATTCCAAAAATCTATTTGAAATCATAATCACATAACATCAGCATTTTACTTTGCGTACACCAATGAAAGCTAAACCACTTAATCCAATTAATTTTGATTCTGGCGTGTGACTAAATGTTTAATCAGTACCAGTTTATACATTTTGTTTACTTTATTTGATAAGGAACTTAATATCAGCAGGTATTAATTCAAGTTTTACCAAATCCATAAGTATTTTCAGTTTTATCACATTTAAAGACAAACATTGAATTTATTATGTGAGAAAATGCAGACCGAAAATGTAACGCTGCAGTTTCTCAAATCAGGGAGAAGACAATTTGTAAAGTATGGAAGAGTATTGTTTTGTTCTGCAGCTCTCTCCTCTCAGTCCAAATCAAAAATCTTAACATAAAAGTAGTTGAGCCTTATGTTGCTTTGTGTAGATGTTGAAAAATGAAGCAAACTCATTGTGTCATTTCACAGAATAGAGACGTCTGACTGAATCTGCTCAGTGACTTGTAATTACAGTTGTCAGTCAGGCCTTTTTAACCCTCCCACCTGCATGAAAACATTCTTTTCCTTCTCACACCACTTGAATTACTACATATTGAGATATAATGAAGTATTTTTGACTAATAAGGCCAATAAGGATGGTTAAGCTCAATGAATCTTTCCTTTCACCTTTACCAGCATTTATGCCCAAAATGTTTAATAAGGTCACACTGAACATGACTTTTGGCCACCAAAAATTAAAACCAGTTCAGTCCTGAGACTAAGTGAACATATATGCCATATTTTGCAACATTTTTAATGACATATTGTAGTTTAAACATGGGGACAGGTTAATTGCTGAACCTTATTGTAGATACATATCATGGGAGCTGCTAAAACTATCAAAAACTGCACATTTAGCTTATAGTTGCAGCTAAAACTATGCCTGTTAATGTTTTTGATTCCATAAACCTCTATGTGTATAATAAATTTACTGTTACTGTATTAAATTGCCCATGACATGCTTTTCTGTGTTTTCGACATCTTTACCATGTTGCAATGGTGAATTCTCATCTTAAACATTATAGAAAGTGCAAAAAAAAGTCTATCTCCTAGAAATCCTTTGGAGAAGCAACTTGCGTTTCAGAAGTCTTTCATACTCTCGATTGCAAGATGTTTTTTTTTTTTTTTCAAAAAGGCCCAGTATAACATTACAGTGTGCTGGACTTCCTTAGATGGCCATGCTCACTGTAGCGGTGGCTAAGAGCTAGGATGGTATTACCATCAGAAGGAATGTAAACAGTTACAACAGCAAACTCTCATGGTGAATGGAGCAGTATCTGTCAACAGGTTGGCTCTGTGAGCATCAGTAGTTAATGTCGATACATAGTCTGCCTCCTTTACTCTTACCAGAGTCACGGTTGCGGACGCTTCTGGTGTATGGTCTGCTAGCTGCACACCCAGAACAGGGATCCCAGGGTGCAGCCTGGTTTCATGGATGGTCATCATCACACAGTAGTTACAGTCAAAGTTGTCAGTTGCCATCCACAGCCCTGCTGGGCACCGAGCCACACATTTGTTCACTATTACTTTGCTTCTTGGAAAAGTGTTCAGAGACTTCAAGATACACAAGCTTGCATTTAACCCCAGCCCCCACCGGGCAATTTTTGTTTACAAAGAAAAGCAATGAAGCTACTCCTCCCCTCACCCAGAAACTCCAAATAGGGAAATCCATTCATTTCAGGAAGAGCACTTGTAATTATGTATTTTCATTCTGAAATAATTGTAGACTATTTTGAGTTATAATGGGTGCAAAACTAATCAAGTGGTAGAGGCCAAGATTAAAATTAAAGTGTTGCATGCCATGGGCACTTTAAGGACACTAGGTGCTTTACATGGCTATCAGTGCAAATCTAAATTCACATTGGAAATGAACACTGGAAAAATATTAGGTTCATACATCTTTGTCTCTTTTACATTCCAACTTTATAAATGACTTGACGGTTATAAATGACGGTATCTTTCAGATACAAGCAAGTGTAAAAATGTTGAATGTTTTAACATTAACTTGAGAGAAAACCAAGGCATTTAAATATGGTCAACTTTTAGGGATCCATTATACCCAGTGGCAGTTGTAGGTGTAATTGCCTATATTGTTTATCTACATAGATACAAGTGAATTATTTTTAATAGTGTGAAAGTGGTTCTAGTGTTAAAAAAGACCATATATAACGCAGACCTCAAAAATCTGTCTAATGTGGCATGTTTATGACAAGCAAGACAGGGACATGAAGACATGAATAGATGCTCTGTTTGTAAATTTAAAGGCTGCTTCAAATTCTGAGTCTGACTGGAAGAAATGCAACAAACCTCACTCCCCTGTCCCTCAGATCTTACAACTCTATGCCCTTGAGCAATTCCCAGAGGCCTCGGTGGCCACTCCCATGCAGAGTTTGCAAATAATAAATCTGCTGGAAAGTATTTATAGGTTCTAAAAGTTAGTTTCATCTATGACAGGCTCCTCAACGACACACATTCACGAGATCTGGACAGTGAAACAGAGTCCAGGCTGCAATCTTTGACTCTGTGTGAGGCTGACCATGCCACTCATGTCAATGTGCCATTCTCTGACTCATGGTGTTGCCTACGGTGGGGGAGGGAAGCTCAGTAAGCAGAGAGAGTGTGAGAGAAGACACAGAACACTGATATTGAGAGTGGGATGAAGTGTTTTCTCCCCCTACTGACTGAAAAGCCGTTTGGTATTTTAGTAAATATAATGTTTAATATAGATACACAGAATGTCACAGATCTACAGCCATCGATCCATTTGATTTTTTGGATCCACTTGTACTTACTTTTTTATTAAGACATATTTTTGCATCTTCTTTGATGGAAAGAAATATTGACGACAACATTTTCAGGAGCTCAGTGTAGCCTTTCCTCCTCAGAACAAAATTTCTGGCTGAAAAATATTCAAATGCAAATGTAACAGATTGAACTAGGAAACAATCTGAGGCCACAGACCTCCACTTAGGCAAATCTGTTCCCCAAATTGTACGCATTTTAGATCACCACCAAGTAAGGGTGGGGTTTTGTCTGTACATTAGTAGGGGCAAAATAATAAAAAAAATGAGCAAACATTAAGCAAATAATCAAGAGCATTAGCAAAAATGAAAAATAATCAAGGAAATGAGGTAAAATGAACTATATAGTCCAGAAAATTTGTAAAAAATTAACATAATAATCAAGAAAATTGTAAAAATCCACAAAATAATCAAGGAAATGAGTAAAAACAAAGATAACAATTCAGAAAATTAGCAAAAAAATTAACACAATAATCAAGAAAATTAGTACAAAATGAACATAATAACCAAAATTTGTAAAAATGCACAAAATAATCAAGAAAATTAGGGAAAAATGAACAACATAGTCCAGAAAAGTAAAATTATATAATTGCAAAAACAAGTACAACATAAGTAGTAAAGTAAAAATAAACATGATCAACAAAATACTGAAGAAAGTGAACAACACAAACTAACTAACCAAAAGAATGTGTAAAAATGAACCAAATAACCTGGAAAATGAGGAAGTAGTCCATAAAATGAGTAAAATTAAACAAAATCAAGTGAATGAAAATGGACAATGATCAAAAAACACAAATAAAATGAACAAAACAAGCTAAAATAAGCAACAAAATGGACAAAAATAAACCAAGTCATCAAGACAAAATTAAGAAAAATTAAGAAGCAAAATGAACAAACAAAATAAACAAAAGAATCAGGTGAACGAAACTAAATTAGCGACAAAATGAATGATCAAGAAATTTAAGAAAATAAGGAAGGAAACGAATGAAATAGCCAATAACATGAACTAAAATGAAAATTCATACTAAACTGATATAGTAGCTACATTTTTTTTACTGTATGTTACATGAATCCACATTTAACATTTGAATACATTCTGTTCTTAAATGTAAGATAATATAAAAATTAAGACTGACTTTATTTTAACTTATTTTTTTCATTTTGATCAAAAATAAACAAAAGAAGCAGTAAATCAAAATTCACAAAATCCTCTAAAAATCAACATAAATGAACAAAATAAACAAAATAAAATGAACCCAACAGTGAACAAAACTGCCATTACTTATGTAAAGCAGGATAGAGACAGGGGGTTATGTTTTCATTAGCATTTATTTGTTTCTTTGTTCACTATGTCACTCCAAATGTAATGTGCAGATTGTGATGAAATTTTCAGCATTGGTTGGAAATGGCATTAGGAAGAAAAGATACGATTTTGGGGGAGGTCTCTTACTTGTCTCGGTTTTATTTCAAAGGATTCCATTTCACATCCGGAATATTGTCACTTTCCACTGTAGTAGATGCTATAAAAATGTTGTCCTATCACACAATTTTTTGTAGTTTTTCTGAATATTATTTGTGGAGTTACAGGCAAAAATGTTGAAAATGGCTCTGTCACACAATGGTGAGGAATCCTTGAAAAAATTCTTGGATCCAAGTAGTGACACAGATCCCTGCCAAAATATAATAAATTATTCTTTGTGCTATTTCCGACCAATTTGAAAAAAAAAAAATCATCAAAATCTGTAGATTACCATATTTTCTGGACTATACGTCACTCCTGAGTATATGTCGCACAAGCCAAAAAATGCATAAGAAGAAAAAAAATGTATATAAGTCGCACTGGACTATACGTTGCATTTTTGGGGGAAATTTATTTTATAAAATCCAACAACAAGAACAGACATTTCAGCTGGAAAGGCAAGTTATGGTAATAATAGAATAGAGAACAACAGGCTGAATAGGTGTCTCGTATGTTAACGTAATATATTAACAGTTATTCACGTAACTATAGCATAAAGAACATAATCTAACAAGTTCACCAAACTCACAATCTCACTCCTAATCACTAAATCCTTTAAATTCTTCATCCTCAGTGTTGCTTCTGAACAACTCCGCTAACTCCGGAGGTACACAAAGCGCCGCTTCGTCCTCTGCGTGGCTGTCGTTCGCACTCAGCATCAGTTGCATTTCAAATTATTCTGGCCTTTCTGAATCCCGACAGGAAGGTTTTGTTTGTCACTCAAACCCATGCCTTGTTGATCCATCTGATAACTTGCTGGAAAGTTGCATGGCGCATCCTCCCGGTTGCCATGAAGCTGTGCTCTCAGTGTGAAAATAACTTACACGTAAAATGTTTTAATACTATATGTAAGTCGCACCTGAACATACATTGCATCCCTAGCCAGACGATGAAAAAAAGTGCGACATATAGTTCGGAAAATACGGTATGTTCAAAACATAATATGTTAAAAAAAAGGTCTTCACATGAATTTTTGTATTTATTGTAGCACTAGAATCTCCAGAATTTGCTCTGTACCTTAAACAGCCAAACTGGTCAAATGTACCCAGGCACCATTTCTAGTCCACAAAAAGTATGTGTGATTATCAGCCGTGTTTTAGAATTTAATTATCTTTATCCTGACAAAGAAATACTGTTGCCTCAGAATCATTAAACCTAAACTGTATGGAAATCAGTGCTTGTCAGGTAAGTTTGACAATCAGTATATTATGGGTAAAAATATTGATTTATACAGTATGTAGTGCACTCAGGAAGTGTAAATCAGGATCGTATTAGGTAAAAGCACAAACTGGGAGGCCTTGCTATTTTATTTAAATTGAGCGATGCACCATTGAAAAACAGCAGTGGGCAATCTTTAACTTATTTTAATTAAACTTATTTGAAACTCAGAGAATTATTTTTGTTCTGACTGGTTACCACCAAAAGCACAAGTCAGTAAATGATTATGTTTATTTTTTCATTTGGTCTTTGGACAATAAAGCAGATAATGAATAAAAGAATTACAAGGGATAAACATTCATTAATGAAACATTAGTTAATGCAAATCTGTTACACTAGTTTTAGATATACCAATTACTGCAACTTGACAATATTATAATGTGAAGATTAATTAGAAAAAAATGATCAAATGGTCAGCTTTCAATATTTGTTGCTACAGATAATTTGCAGGTTGCAAGGGTTTTCTTGTATTGACCAAGCACAGATGTTCATGTATCTCTACTGTATTTTTAAAACTCATTCTGTATCTAATCTACAGAACTCATCTGTAAAGACAAAAAAAGCAAACTTATGTCCTGTCAGTGTGCAAACAAAGCTCTGATGGTTGAATTTTACATGGCAGAGGTGTCACAGTTAGTAGGAGTAACATGTACTGCATAAAGTTCAAATAAGGTCCTGTGTCCTGTGTTTGTTTTTAAGCACCCACAGCTCTCTTGGCGTTACTTCCTGAGCACTACTGCCCAGCGCTTCACCAAGTGTTTTTTGTTGCTTCCATACAATTTTTTTTCCACAAGATTTGAATGGAAACGACCCTGTCAGCATTAAAAACGCTTCCCATGGACACAGATCCAAATGCTCTAGAATGGGTGGCTGTACACAGTCACAGCGCTACTACTTTTCCCTCTACTTTTTTTTTTTTTTATCAATTTTTGTTTATCTGGTGCTTTTAGTGTGTTTGATCTGAACTATTGAGGATTACAGAGCAGACAGAAACATTTATAATACACCTCTTACATAAGTATAAGATGGAGGAAATGTGGAAGTACCATCCAGTTCTACAAAACCTGAGGAGGACTATGTGGTTGCCAGGGTGGTTTGAGGGCAAAAAAAAAGAAAAAGCTAGAAATACAAACCTTTTTTTTTTTTTTTACCAACTATAGTCACGGGCAGCTTGAACTTAGAGGCACAAGCCAGAAGGAGTGAAAGCAGCCTGATGTGTTTTCTGAAATCTGGTTCAACAATACCATGCTCTACCATGACTTGTGCAGACAGAACTGAAGAAACAAGTGGAAAGGTGAGAGGTGGAGAACTTACAGTATTCTTTATGTAAACAAGAGGTGGTGTAACCCCAACATGAAGGATATAAATGTCAAGGAAATAAATCTGCTATGAAGATACTGGTTTTAGTCCATACTGTGTACCGCGGATGTTCTCATACATCATTGCAGTTGTTTACATTCAGCCCAGAGCAGTGGATTTAGTGGAACACTATGTTATTCAAGAGACTATTTCCATGAAATAAAATCAACATCTTGATGCATTTATTGTAATTTCAACAACGTCACACTCTCCTTCTACCTGACTCAGTTTTACAGTATGTTCACTGCCTTGTCAGGGAAAATAAGATCCTCTGTCTGCTCTCTGCAAATGTCTAGGAGGCTGTCAGTACTACTGCCTTGCCTCTACAAGGCAGATCAGATCACAGATTTTTTTCTACAGACCTGTAAACCTTGTGTTCTGAGACAATGTGGAACTACTCCTACCATTAGGAAATGGACTCCAACGGAATGCTTACCTTCACATTAACAGTTCCCACAGGCTCCTTCAGATTGAAATTGCCTCTGCCTCTTCCATCTCCTTCACAAGTGTACGTTCCCATTACAGCGGCTACAGCCTCACACACACCTGGACTTCCTCCACTGTCCATCACTGTAATGGCAGTGAGGATGGAGCTGGGGAAGCTATGCCCTGGAATGGCAGCTGGCCCAGATGGTGTATGTTTGAGGTTGCTTAAGGTCTGTGCTGCTCAACTGTGTAAATGTCTGCAGATCTTCATTCTTGGACTAAACTGCACAAGGTCCTGGCTCTGTGGAAAAAAAAAAACATGTATTGTACCACTACAAAGAAGTACAAAGTAAGTATAACAAAGCTAGAAATATCCATTATGAATTTCTACAAATTTGATGTACCTGCCATTTAGATATAGATTTGGAGTCACCTGCTGAGTCTAGGATGCAACCGCATTCACAGGGTTCTTTCTGACACAGCATATGTGACCCAGCAAAGAACAATACATGTGAGCTGGAGGACATCACGGTCCTCCAGCTCACATGTATGGAGGACCTCCAGCTCACCTGGAGGACCTCCAGCTCACCTGGAGGACCTCCAGCTCACATGTATGGAGGACCTCCATAGATTTAAATATTGTATTCTATGGTTGGTTTTGCTGTAGCTTGAAACAGATATGATGTTTATAAGTGTGTTTGTCATCTAGATTTGCTAGAAGTTTCAGACATGTCTGTGCAGAAATAATAATTACCGAGTCTGCAACTCGTACTGTATGTTGAGCTAACTCTAGCTAGCCAGTTTTGCTGCTACTGGCTTGCTCCCGACCATTAACTATTGTCATTTTTCTCAAGGTAATTATTTTTCTGCTTCTTTTTATTTAGACTTGAACCTATACAGTTGCATGATATCCTGTGATGACAACTTATATTTGTGATGTTTATTATGAGGAAGACCAAAAAGGAGATTTATGGATGTGGTGAAGGAGGACATGAAGGTAATTGGTGTGATATGATTGTGTTTGAAATCATAGTGTTATGTATTTTCCTGGTTATAAAAAAGAAAGAAGTTGTTCTTAATCCATATTGTTCTAAAATGATATTAATATTACTACTATGCGAACACAATGTTGAAACCGTGTGTGTGTGTGTGTCTAATGTGAGGGTGTGTTTTAAATAAGTCTTGAGGCTAAAAAGAATGATCCATCTCAGTAGGAGACTTGACCTATGCAGTTGCATGATATCCTGTGATGACAACTTGTACTTGTGATTTTTACACCTGGCCAGTAAAGAGCAACCTGTGGAAGAGCAAACATTGCCTGGCTGTCTAGTCCTTTCATACCACAGATCAGTGACACATGCTACATAAGGTGTCCAGCCAAGCTTACTGACTACAGCCCCATGGTCCACACATCCCACATCATGAAGACCTTGGAGAGGCTGATTCTGTGCCTACAGAGACCCCATGTCAAACATACACTGGAGCACTCAAGTTTACATACAAAGAGCATATTGGAGTGGATGATGCTGTCCTCTACATGCTACACTGGACATCAGGCTAGGGGTTCTCTAAGACAGCAATGAGCATCAGTGGAGGCCCACAGGAGACTGTTTTGGTTCCTTCCTGTTTACAATGTACGCATCAAATACAACTCTGAATTCTGCCACATCCAGAAATACTGTGATGACACTGTGGTGTGTATCAAGAAAGGAGAGTAAGGGGAATTTAAAAGTCTAAGCCCCATCTTCAGCCATCCAGCATAGGTGGGGTGGACATTGAGGTCATGCCAAAATACAGATATATCTGGACAACAAGATGGACCCGTCCCAGAACACAGATGCACTCTATCAAAAGGGACAGATTTGGCTTTTCCCCTAAGAACAGCAAGATCCTTTGATGTGGGTGAACATCAAACTTTCAGCAGGCTGCTGAATCCAAGTGTTTCGATGAGAAGGTCATGTTGCTTCATGAATGCAAAGGAAATTCCACAGTCACACATACTGTAGAATATTTTCTTTGCATCAAGTCACTTTTCAAAGTCTTGCCAGATCTTCACCTGTTACTCATTTTCCTGCATACGGTTGAGAAGGCCACATTTGATGTGTGGATGCACAGGAAATGCAGCACACTGCTGCTACACATAGTCTCATATGTACATCTTATTCATATCAGGTGACTCTGCTCCTCTGCTCCCTTTGGGAGGTGTGTTTGTTTGAGGTTTGAGATCTCAGGGCCCATCTTTGTCAGGTTTGCTCAGATCATCCCAGACCATCTCTTGAGCAGAGTTACCGTCAAATTAAAAATGTGTATGAACTCTCATAAAAGTTTAAATCAGATGAGAGCCTCCTGCCTGAAATGAATGTTATGGAAGATCCTTCATCACCACAGCTGATGGCAGAAGGAAGATTATTTCATTACATATTACAGTGGTCCCTCATTTATCGCGGGGGTTACATTCTAGGCAAAATCCGCGAAGTAGATTCAGTTGTACATTAGATAGATAGATAGATAGATAGATAGATAGATAGATAGATAGATACTTTATTTCGAACAAAAAAGTATAACAAAAA
>JAQQAE010018229.1:0-11249 GCA_029823295.1 Pseudamia nigra
ATGTTTGAAGCCTGAAATGTGGCGAAAGGTTGAAAAGTTCAAGGGGGCCGAATACTTTCACAAGGCACTGTACCTGCATGTAGGGTATGATTCAAAATGGATGGACCAGTTTACTTGAAACTTGTCATTTTTATTGGTGACTTAACAAGGTCTTTGTTAGATAGCACTACTGTTTATTTCAAATGACAATAACAATCAGATCTTAAACCTACCAACTTTTGGGATAGGTACTGTAGCACTACAGCTTCTGGAATAGCGTAAAAACAGAATTTGGAAGTGCTTAAAAGTGACTGAACCAATTTACTTGAGGCATTCCATGTTTTTTGAACGCTATGATATTTCCATCCTGCCAACTTTTGGGATACCTTTGTGATTGTGAGTGATCGAACAACTCTTAGTTTGAGTTTATATGAAATATTCTACGTACCTTTGGCTCCCAAGGAAACTCTATGTTGACTATGGTTTATTGAACTGAAAAAGACGCGGTGTTTAGGTGTGTTGTTTTCTTTGTTGTGCTGGAGGACAAGAGAATATATGAAAATGTATCTGCTTGTTTGCACCTTAGAAGTTACAACTGTTTATTGTTTTGGATCCCTATTAGCTTCCACTTTGGCTGTTGCCTTGTGTCCACATTGTCAAAAATCATCATATTTTATAGTTACAATATCTACATAAAACAAGTTTGCCCAGAAGCAGTTTCATTAAATAACTATAACTGGTTTAAACTAATGAATTTCTCTCTCCTGCAGGTGAGGCATTTGAAGTCACAGTGAACATCAAGAACCACTCGTCTCGTTCAGTGAAGCCTAAGTTCATGCTGTACGAGAAGATGAGCTTCTTTGCTCGTGGTCGCAGGAAGCTGCACACACACGAAATCCTCAAGGAGAAGTGTGACGCTGTGGATTCCAATAGTGATCAGATCATTACCAAAGTGATCACTATCCCTCCAGCGTTACCTCCCTCCATCCTGAGCTGCAACATCATCAAGTTGGAGTACAGGCTAAAGGTAAACTCCATTACTTATGTTTCTGAGCTGTTATCTTAGTTCATATATACACTTATGGGGAATGTCTCACTTGTATGTGTTTATGCTCAACTCTTTTGTTAATGGCATCCATGACAGTGGACAGTTATCCAAGCTTCATTTAAAACCACATTATCCTCAGTAGTTATTTCACTCAGTTGGCTGATACTCATCCAAATGACAATCAAACAACCACTAATGGCTACAGCTTTGACTTGTATCTGAAGTGATTTGTTATTGTTTTGTTCAAAGAGGTTTGTGCACAAATTTGTGTTAGAAACACATATTCCTATTAAGTCAGTTTAACCAGTCCAGCACCCTGTTCTGTGCCATATACTGCACTATAAAGACACCACTGCTGTGCAAGTTTTAAAATAATATTTTCTTGCAAAAGTTAAATATACCATGAGCATTTCATGAACATACACTTTCATCATATATCTGTATTATATCATTCAAATGTGCACTGTTTGATGTATAATTTGTATGACACTAAAATCCATCCATCACTGTGCAAGTTTTAGACAGCTTGGCGTTATAGCAGATTATAAGGACCATAAACAGACTTTTCTCATTCACAATACAACCACATTACTCAAATAAACATTTTGCACATAAAATGTTTTCAACTGTTCGGACAGAAAATGTCAGATATAGTGACTGAAATCAAAGTTTCATTCACTGGATTACTTCTTGCTTCTTGCTTCAGGAATGGCTGGAGTTATTGTGTGTACGTATGTAGTGTATTTTTCTTTCCAAATCTACAAAACAACAATCCAGATGGACATTTACAAGTTCTTCCCTAATTTTAGCATAAATTTTATTCATTTATGTGCATATGTATTATCATTATGAACTTGATAACAAGGTAAGACGAGACAACAAACCCAGTGTGCCTACAACTTTTGCAAACTGCTGTATCAATTTAATGGTGACAGAAATTTCCAATATTGAGAAATCTGTTGAGTCAGAGTGTTGTTTTCATATAGTGTTCCAAGGTCATCTAGTGACAAAACAAAGTCATATGCATCTGTGAGTTTGTTGCAAGACCTTCCCATCTGACCAACATTTATTTATTTACAGCTCTACCTGGACATCAAATTTGCTGTAGACCCAAAGATCAAGTTCCCCATTGTGGTTCTCCCTGCCCTACGGGATTCCACAGTGAAAAAACCACCCACCTCAACTGATTTTGGTGCTTTTGGGTTTTCAGACCAATCAAGCTGGAGCACATCACCATACCCACAAACTGCAGTCCATGCTGCAGAGCCTCCTCCTCCTTATGGAGCGTTCGCAGTGTACCCATCCTACCCTAATTATGATGGACCTGGAACACAGATGTAAATAAAATCATCAGACAGAGAAAATACTCAAACTCTCTTAAATCCCGGAACATGATCAGGAAAGTATTGTTTAATAAAATGTGTATTTCAAATCTAATTATGGACCAAAGTTTTGTTATGGGAAGGAAACTGAAATCGGACACTTTTGAAGATCAGCGCAATGATGTTATGGTTTAAGGGGAATCAAAAGATGAAACTTGCATGCCCTTATTTTGAAAGGAGACCTGTGACTTGTTATATAGTGTTATAACATTGCCCTACTGTAACAGGAAACATATCAGGTTAAGAGTGTACTAGCAATTTGTTTTTCAATGTTGTATATTTTTGTAAACATCTCAAAGAAAAAAAAGAATGGCATGGTTTTAAGATGCTTGTGTGGTTCTTAACTGTTCTTTAAACTTTTTTCTTTCAAGTCCTCATACTGTGAAAACATTTCTTGGGTTTGAGGTTTATTTTAAGTCTGTGATGTAAAATAAAAGCTTTGAAAATATGAACTTTCTCTGCGCTGCCAACACTCCAAAGGAATGGGTTAAATGCTGAAGAAAAATATAATACACTGTATATATATATGGGTGTATATGAGACAAATAAAAGTAACTTAATACCATAATAGATTATATCAAACTGCAAAGTTTGTTCCAGATGTAGGCAATATTCTGGATATAGTGATCAGAATACTTACACTTACAGGTGTTGAGGGACAATATCTACTGTAAGGTAGTAAATAAATCTATAGACACATAACTGACACCAAGTTGTAGTTGAAAGTCTGCTGATTCAGTCATGTGTCGATGGATTTGACGTACAGATCTAGATAAAGAAGAAAACTGCCCCTATAGAAATACTATTTTTTGTGAACATCTACTGAACTAATAATGATATATATGTGATTCCAAGTGCTAATGGTCGGTTTTCATGGTCAAAGAATCTAATGAGGGTGAAATTAATGTAAGAAGGTCTGCTCTGTCTGGGTGACTTATACTTAGATGATATCAATGGAAAACAGGGCATGTGACACTGATGAAATGGTGCACATGACAATGTTTCCGTTGATATGACAAGGCAGGTATGCTTTCTGACTGTTGCATAACCGTAGAGATCATGCCTTTAAAATGTTTGTCATGCCTGTGGAAAGAACAGGTTTAACAAGATTTGCATAGTTGGTCACATATATACAACTGCACTCAATAGGCAAAATTCACAAAGCCTTGTTTTTTTGTTGGGTTTACATTACTTTTAACGAGAAAATGACCATCAGGAATTTCCTCATTGAATATGATGCCATCAACAGCAAGGAAACCTTTACAAATGGAGATAAAATTAATGGACGAATCATTGTGGAGACTTCAGAGGAGACTAAAATCCAGTCGCTTGTTTTCATTGCACAAGGAAGAGCTGACGTTTGCTGGAGTGAACACTACGGGCAAAATGTCCATATTGTATATAGGTCTAAAGAAAAATACTATGATGTCAAACATCACATCCTAAGAGAAAGCAGACATGATGGTAGTATTGAGTAAAATCCTAACTATTAAAAAACAGTGAAATAATGATTTTAAATATAATAACATGCAGTTCTTTCATAGGCACCGAAGTTCTTGGCCACGGACGTCATGTTTTTCCTTTTACCTTCAAGATCCCTGACAGGTAGAGGGTCTTTAAAGTATTTACTGAATCCTTTTACATTAATGTTTACATCTCATCCCAGCTTTAATATTTTGTGTTGTTATTCATAGAAAAATG
Source organism: Pseudamia nigra (assembly GCA_029823295.1). Taxonomy (NCBI): domain Eukaryota; kingdom Metazoa; phylum Chordata; class Actinopteri; order Kurtiformes; family Apogonidae; genus Pseudamia; species Pseudamia nigra. The sequence goes on from JAQQAE010018229.1 coordinate 4,111, forward strand.
CCATCATCTTTTAAGGCTGTGACTGGAAAAATTGTTCATAAGGTGAAAGCAGAGTTGAAACAGTTTATGAAGTTGACAGAAAAAGCGAAAAAACACTTTACATTTGTGTCCAAAGCTGACATGGATATTCCTGGACTCATGGTGAGAAATCATTTATGGCAACAGAATGCAGTTATTACACTGTAATATATATCAAATGTGTTCCTACCTGACCACATAGCCTAAAATGAATGCTTCTTTTTTTAGGAGCCTCAGTTTGGGTCTGAGGATAAGACTTTGTTGTTTGGGTCCGGAAACATTGCTGTTGATTTTCACACCAAGCGGATGGGATACCAGCAAGGTTAGCAAGCCTGTCCTTGCAAAAATGACTGCATGGTCATAGCATCATGCATTGTATTATGACTTAAGGTTACATTTTAGAGTTAAGGGATAGAGTTAACAACACCTCAGAGTGACATTTATAACGGGCACAAACCATTGGAAGGAAGTGGATGTTGTGGTTATAATGACACAACCAAGTCAGAGGACTGAGACATGGGAGACTGGGGTTAGCATCACTTCAAATGCTCTGTGTGTTTTATGCTTTGTATTCTTGGGTGTTTCCTGTCTCTTGCCCTTGTCTATTCTGAAAAAAGTTGCTTCGTGCCTAAACCTATTACTCATCATGGGCCTCTTGTCCCTCTGGCTAAACAAATAGTAAAGTAAAGCCAAATGGTTAGAAGTCCAGTTAGAAATGCAACCCAAATGTTCGTAGGGGTGTTATTTCATGAAAGACTCGCAGGTCATAATTGAGGAGAGGAACAACCTTTATTGTTGTAATAGGATGGAGGACCTGCTGAGTCTTAATAGAGTTCATGCCTAATTTCTGTCCCATGTTTATTTTAAGGACCAAGTGTATTTTGATATTGCATGTCACATCAAATAAAAACTTGAAATTCATCAAGTTTACAATGTTACATCACAATGAACAAAACAAGGACATTACAACAAAATCATCCACCAAGTGAATGGAAATGAACATATCTGTATATATCTTATAGTATGTCTGTCTAATCTTAAGATGAACTAAATCATGATTTAGTTATGGTGAGTAATAGCTTAGTCTGTGTATTGATTAATAGTTGTTTCAAAATCCAAACATATTGGTGGTTGAGATCAGTGTTAGATTTTTTTCATCTCTTCACTTCTGCAACAAGCACTACAAAACACTCTTATTTTTGCAAAACAGTGATTAAATTAATTGAAAAAGTGGATTTGGAAGTAGTTAAACGGATTAATTTCTCTTTTCCGCAGGTGAGGCATTTGAAGTCACAGTTGACATCAAGAACAACTCGTCTCGTTCAGTGAAGCCTAAGTTCACGCTGTACGAGAAGCAGAGCTTCTTTGCGCAGGGTCGCCGAAGGCTGCACACACATAAAATCCTCAAGGAGAAGTGTGACGCTGTGGATTCCCACAGCGATCGGATTGCTACCAAGGTGATCACCATCCCTCCAGAGTTACCTCCCTCCATCCTAAACTGTGGCATCATCAAGCTGGAGTACAGGCTAAAGGTAAACTGCTTTACTTAAACTGCATAATTAGGTTCATACAACCCTTTTCCAAAGAAGTGGAGCTGCTGTATAAAATGCAAACAGAATGTGATCATTTTCAAAACACAAAACAAAATGGCGCAAAGATAACATTCCAAATGTTGAAACTGAGAAATATTGCATGTCTGCTATGAATCTGATGGTAGAAAAAACATTTCAAAAATGCTATGCCATAGTCATGTTTATCACTCTGTTGCATCGCTTCTTTTAACCTCATCGACCCCTTTAATCAACACTCTGAGGAGACCAGTTGCTGTAATTATGAAAGTGGGCTGTTTTTCCATGTTTAGATGATGTAGGATTTGATGCTTAACATTTTGGGATCTTTGTGGTATTCTACATTTCATAATGTACCCAACATTTAAAGAGTATAGTTTCAACTTGCATTTGTGGATGCAGTGACAAACTGTGTGTTTGTTCCTGAACCATGTCTGTTTTTAACTTAGTGCCACCTGAGGGTTAAAAATCACACTCATCCAGTTTTTCTTTTCAGCTTTGTATCTCGCAGAGCTTTCTTCTGATTCTCACCGTCTCTACTTCAGAAAGGCTCAGGAATGCTCCTTTATACCCAATCTCTTACAAACCTGTTACCAACTAATGTAGTGAGTTCTGAGTTGCTTCACCTGGTGTATTTTGGAACATTTCTCATTTTCTGTAGTTTTTTAGTCATTGGCTTAAGTTTTTTTGAAATGTGTTGTTGGGCTTGTATTTTTGTCAGTTAATCACACAAATCATCACATTCTGTTATTTTCAGGCTGCACCAGAACTGAACTTTTTTGGAAAGGGGTTGTACTGTACATTTTATGATAATTGTTCAGGGTTTTATGTGTCTCTGAACTTTTTGTTTAGAGTATCCATTACCAAAGACAGTTTACGCTTCACTTTAAACCCTTAAAACCATATATATTGATATATATGATATTGATCCTGAAGACATGACTTTAGCCTATTTGATGGCAGTTTACATTAATATCATAAGTCATCAGCTTTCTGAAATCAGTCAAGTATTATCATTACATTTATGCTAAACAAAACACTTTCCATTAATGCCTATTCTGTTCAAAGGGAAAGAGTTACAGGGAGAGTGTAGTTCTCTTTTAGTGTTGTAAGGACCTCTGCTGACAGAACCATGTCATAAAAATCAGCTCTGAACTGAAATGTCTGACTGTGATACAAGAACTTTCCATTAGATTAGAACATTTATTAATCACATTTTCTTAAACAGCTCCATCTGGATATCAAATTTGCTTCACACCCAGAGATCAAGTTCCCCATCGTGGTTCTACCTGCCACTCAGGATTCTACACCGAAAAAACCATCTGCTTCTGCTGATTATGATGCTTCTGATTTTTCAGACCAATCACGCTGGAAGGCAGCATCGTACCAACACGCTGCAAACTCCGCAGAGTCTCCTCCTCCTTATGGAGCATTTGCAGTGTATCCATCTTACAGTGATTTTGACAAGCATGAGCAAAAAATATAAACGTCAGACAAAAGACTGAAACCCAGATAAATTTTGAGCCTTCAATATGTATTGAGTTTGTTACTTGAAATGTGCATCTAAAATCTACTGTATTTCAGCCAAGTATGAGACTATGAGAAAGGATGCCATGGCTCAAGCAGCAGAAAAAGATGAAGTCTGTGTGTCTGTATTTTGAAATTCTACATCTTTATTCTAATGACGTTTATAATATTGTCTTGTAGCAGGAAATTAACTTATTTTGTCATTATTGTATATTCCTGTATATTTTTGTAAGCATTTGAAGGAAATAAAGAGCATAGGAGATGATTTGACAATGTTAATATTGACTTTCATATTGAACTGAAACTGAGTTCACTAAGCAGCACTCAGAAGGTCAAACTTCTGCCATGCCAGTCATTTTCCCATGATGCCACTGCTCATGTGATCGTTGTAGAAATGAAGTGAAGAGTTCCTCTGACAGATATCAGGTAGAACCTTTAAGTCATTCACATTTCATTCAAAATATTCATTTCAAGCCAATTGTAAATTTGACAAAAATCCTGCACTGTCAAGGTGAATTACCAAAATCATGGATTTTTTTTTTAAAGCTCATTTCAGACCTTGCTGAAAATGTCACCAAAATGTCACCAATCCTGGTATTTACACCCATACTGGAAAAGCCCAGGTACATGATAAGTAATATGACCGAACAAGACAAAGTGTTGACATCCTGTACAATAGACATACAACATAAAAACAACAGAAACAAAAGCAAAATGAACAGCAAAAAATGCAGTATTTGGTTTGCATATGCGGGTCTTTGAGTATGTACCTGTGTAGGCGCTATGTGTATAAATATAGAAATGGGAGGGACAAACAGGAAGGAAGGAAAGAAAGATGAGAAAAGATGAGAGAAAATGGAGACACTTCCATTTGGAACAAAACGAGGTTGACAGATCCACCTCAGACGGCGGCTCAGTGGAACCAAGTAGCTTATTGCATCACATGGGAATCAAATTAAAGATGATGGTCCAACATTTGACTCAATTACAGTATATTTTCATCTCCAGATAGACTTATGTACTAACCTGCCCCACAAAGGCAACGTGCAGTAACAACAAACAGCACAACAGAAAAAACAGACTTTAAAGTTTTCATACATTTATGAAAATGTTTGTTCATTTTTCTGAATATTGTTTTGTTATTTTGTTGTTTATGTTCTTTAATATTTTATTGGTCATTTCCTTGGTTATGTTCCTTCATTTTAATTCATCTTGAATATTTTGCTCATTACTCAAAACACTGTGCCTTTTTGTTTATGTTGATGATTTTGCCCATGTTTTATTTTATTAAGTGATTATTTTTGAGATTGTTGTGGATTATTTTGCTCATTATTTACTTATACGTATATGTATATTTGTCTTAATCTTGTCAGATTTAAAATTTTGTCCAGAATGTTATTTATTTTTGTTTATATAGCATGTCATCATTATTCCCTTTCAATTTCTTGATCATTTTGTTCATCATCAGATTATTTGTGTCAAATTTTCCTTTATTTTTGTTCATTTTGGACTTTAGTCTCAACAGTCTATTACAATATGCATTTTTGGTGCTTGTTTGTGAATGTAAATACATGAGTCACTGTCATATAACTCTTAGTTAACCCTCTTTTATTTTACTTATATCTATCCAGTTCTTATCATATCTCTATTCCATATTGTGCTCCTCTTTCACCTGACTGGATATACGTCATGGCAAATATTATAAAACCAGAACATGTGACAGTCATAAACCTTGATTATAAAAACAACCTGGCTTTTAATGGTCCCCCCAATGTCAAGAAAACGTACAGGAAGGCACAACTCTGAGCAGCCATGTCCAAGATTTCTGTTGAATATGATCCACAAAATGCAGAAAATGTGTTTACCAGGGGTGACACGATAACAGGTAGAGTAGTCCTGGAGATTTCCAAACAATCCAAAGTTGAACGTCTGTCTGTGAAGGCCAAAGGGAAAGCTTTGGTTCAGTGGACTGAACATTATGGACCCTACGTTCATATCACATATCGAGCCAAAAAGAAGTATTTCTCCATCAAAAAACATCTACTGGAAGACAACGGAAGGGGTATGTTTTTATTTTATTGTATTTCCTTTGTTCAAGACTGCCTTTCCCTCTGTTAAGAATGTTTCTGTACTGGTTTTTGTTCATTTTGTTTATTATTTTGTGAATTATTTTGTTTGGTTTTAATTTTTTGAAAAACCATTAATTTCATTTACTATTTTATTCTTTTTTTCCCTTTTTGTATAGTATATTGGCCATTTTTGTGCATTTTCTTATCATTCAGTATTATTTTCTGATTATTCTGGTCATTTCTCTTCATTTGTTTATTATTTCAAACATTTTTTATTAATTTATCTTCATTTTGTTTATTCTTTTATTTCATTTCTGTTTGTTTTGTTTATTATTATGTCAAACATTTTCATCGATTTCTTTTTGTTTCGTTTATTACTTTACACATTGGTGTTCCTTGTCCAGAGTTTTTCTTTACATTTGCTAATTTTCTCAATTAACATGCTCAGTCTTGTCCATATTTGATGGCAATTTTGTTCAGTTGCTTGATTATTTTGTTCATTATTTTATTCAATTTTTAACAATTATTGGCCATTTTTGTTCCTTTCCGTGATAATTTTTTTTCCTTTTGTTTATTATTTTGCACATTATCATTGATTGTCTTGAGCATTTTGCTCTGTTTTTCCATCCCACTTGCTTCTTTTTGTTGATTGCTGTGCTCATTTTTGTTCATATTTGCTATCTTGGACAAAAATGATCTGAATTTAGGTCTGTTTCTTGATTATTTTCTACATACAGTTGATTATTTTGTGTTTTTTCTATGTTTTCAGCCATTTTTGGTATTTTTTCGTGATTATGTTGTTCATTGCCGTTATTCATTTATCAGCGATTCATAGAGTTCCATTTGGTTTATTTGGTTCATCATCTTGGCCAGCTTTATTTATGGTCTTAATTATTTTGTTCCATTTCTCTTTGTATTTTTTCATTTTCTTATTGCTGTGCCCTCACTTGTCCCTGTGTGTTGATTTCACTCAGCATTTTTTCATTATTTTGTTTTTTAGTTTTGATTCAGTTCTTATTTTCTCTATTTTCACCTTTTAGAATTGAACAGTGAAACCATAATGATGGTATGTTCTGCAGTTGTTTTATTCTTAAGTCATTGTTTTCCTGTTGTTTTCATGTTTTCAAGTGTTGAACCCTGGAAGGCATGAATTTCCTTTTGCGTTTGACATACCTGATGTGTAAGTTCATAAAATCACTTATTACGACACAAACAGATGCTCTATATTTATCGCTCATAGTGTCACAGATGGGTTTTTTTCTGTCGTCCATTCAGGGAGCTGCCGTCATCCTTCAAGGGTAAACATGGTAAAATAAAATACACTCTAAAAGCCAGAGCGTCCAGGTCGATGAGGGTCGACTGCAAAGCCAAGACAGCGTTCACTGTGGTTTCAAAGGAGAAACTCTTCATCCTTGGTTTAATGGTAAGATATTTATGGTGTAAAGCAGCGATTCTCAGCTGTTACTGTACATTCATTGTGATGTGTGTGGAAAAACTAAATCTCAATATATTTTGCATTTTTTTTATCTGATGTCAGACTTTTCTTGAGCTGCAAACATTTGACTGAAAGATGAAAGGTTTGATCCTTTTCCTTTTTGTTTTTTTTTTATTTACTTTTTTACATTTTTGCCACATTCTCCAAATTATTTTGTTCACTTTTAAAAAAATTATTTAACTTTTTGCTGCTGGACACATGAATTTCCCCTTTGGGGATGAATAAAGCATCTACCTACCCCGGTCCCGGCGGCGGGAATTTGTGTCCTTCTTTCTGTTTGTAATTTCTGTAATCTGAATGTACAGCACTTTGGATCAGCTTTGTTGTTGTTGTAAAGTGCTTTATAAATAAAGTTTCATTCATTCATTCATTCATACCCACTTACCTACAGTATCTATCTATCTATCTATCTATCTATCTATCTATCTATCTATCTATCTATCTATCTATCTATCTATCTAT
>JAQQAE010018230.1:0-11249 GCA_029823295.1 Pseudamia nigra
CCCCAGTTATAAGAGGGTGTGCACACTTGTGCAACCTCATTATCTCAGTTGTTTATTTTTACTTTACCTCCCTGAAAGGTCTCAGTTTGTTTTTCAATTGCGTTGTGGAGGTTATAGGTCACAATAAAAGGTGGAAAAAGTTGTCAAATTATTTTTCTTGGTGTCAATTTTGAACAGGGGTGTGTGGACTTTTTATATTCACTGTATATGGCTTGTTCATTCTCAGCCTGATAATAGACCTGACACTGAATTACATCCACTCCACCAGAAGTAACATCAAAACAAGTGATGATAGAAACATGAACGCACATCCTGGGAGTATGTTTTAAGGGTCTAGAACTGATTCATACCATGCATATACGTATGTCTTGTAGTGTATTCACAATGAGTGCAATTCTTCACCAAGGTGGACATGATCTACAGTAAGAGGGCAGGGGTCTAAAATTTCTGAGAGTCCTGTGGGAAAACCAACTGTTATCAGAAGATTTTTCCTCCTTAATACGAGTATCTGCATTGGCCCCAATACCCCTGTATCAGTCAGGCTCTAATGCTGCCAACATCTTTTGGCAAACGCACATGTACAAATATGTGTAATCTTTTTCAAGACACAGCCTCTGGCCAATATTAACAATAAAGCCCAATAGATCCTGTTCAACCATCTCCACTCTGCTAGTTGTAATGCAGTCATAAAGTTATGGTGTAGCATCTGGAAAGAAAGTCCCATTAATAATAAACGTAACAAATTAAACTTGCACTGGTCCATTTTTTTCCCACTCATGCTGCAGACCTGGGGTTGAGGAGTGGGTGCATATTTTCAAATGAAGACAATGAAAGACAAGTCAAACTAAATTTTAATGGCACTCTTTTAATTTGCATTTTCCATACTCTGAGTTTTTTCTAATATGGGGATGTGTTTAAACAGTGGTATATTTTTTGGTCATTCCCTTTAAGGGGTTGCTACAGAAAATTATTTTCTTCCATCTGATCTGATTGGATTAGAGGATTGGATTAGAAGATTTGCATGTTTTTTTGGCCAAGGTTTTACATTGGATGCTCTTTCTGGCACAACTCTCTCAATTTGTCCAGGCTTGGGGCCCGCATTAGAAGTATACTGGCTGGATTGACTCTGAGTGGCTGGATTAAATACTGATATCATATCACTACTCGATATTCGCCAGTGCCTTTAAGTTGTAAATTGTGTCAGTACTGGAAATAATAGTTGAACAAGTGAATCTATTTTGCAGTCGTTGGTGCAATGTGACCAAGTGGCAACTTATGAGTTTGAGTAATGAGTCAAATATGGATGTGTCAAAAACTGCAGCAATGTCAGTGTCCGCTGAGGTCTCAATTCAAAAACGAGTTAATCCCCTCATTCTGCAAGCAACAAGAAAAAAACAACTTAAACTTGTAAGAGCGGCGGCAGCAGCTACAGTACATATATGGGAATGTCCATTTGTCTCCCAAAAGCCCTGGATACTTTAGAGTTACATTGGTCTTCTCTCTGTACTGCCTAAAAATAACAAATGTTGTCATCATGGTCTCAAGCATTTTATTTGCATCCTCTAGTGCAGTGCTTCTCAAAAAGTGGGGCACGCCCCCAATGCTGGGGGGGCGTGTGTGACGCTGGGGAACATGCTTTTTTGTCGTACTGTACTAGAATTAAGTGTAATTGCACAGTCACTACAGTAGTTGGCAGTGGCGCTTTTGTTGTCACTCTATGGTGTAGGGTTTTTTTGCACCAAGCAAATGATATTAAGTGTAGTATAAACCCTCAAGAAACAACATGGAAAAATTTCTAACAGGGATGAAAAGAAAGGCAGAGAAAGACGAAGATAACGAGACAAAAGAAAGTCACCCAAACACTAAGACAAGGAAATATTACAACACGTATGTAGTGCTCGGCAGCCAAGCACCATATACGCATAGTCACTACGGTGGGAGACGGTGGAAGACAAGGAAAGACCTGTGTGTTTACTGTGTCTAAAATTGCTGGCAGTGGAAAAGCATGAAGTCAAATAATATTAATGCAGCACTTGAAGACATTACACCTCAATCACACTGATAAGCTGCTGGAGTTTTTTCAGCAAAACGTGCCGAATATTGCCAACAATCATCCCGCTTTGTGATGCTACTTCAGTAAACTGGTGAGCAGTTGTAAGTTGAGCTATATTTCTTTCTTTTTTTGTTTACTTTAATGTTAATAAGGATACAATGTAATGCAGCGGTGTACTAATCACAATTTTATAGACAAATGATACTACTTATGGTCGGCGGCGGAGGGGGGAGCGTCAAAATGTTTTCTTCTTCCGAGGGGGGCGTAACAGAAAATAATTGAGAAGCACTGCTCTAGTGAGACATGTGGTCTATCCTTACATTTCTTTATGTCCATTAAGACTGTTTGGCAAATAGTCTAGTGAACCTCTGCTGTGCAGGTCTACTGTATATGGCAGCTCCACTCACCTACGGAGTTGGATGTTTTGAGCCTATTTATTTAATAAAAGGCTTGACTGCAATTGTGGTTCAGCCTTACACTAACACCCTAAAATTACTCTGTTAGATAAGGCTTGAATAAGTTTAGTAAGCTAGTATTCAGGGTTCAGTGTTCAATGTATAAGGTCCTTGACCCTTTACACTCTTGCACCACCTTTTGTCCAAATACAATCACTTCACGTTATTTGGCTATAAAATGGTGACCAGGAAGTTGCAACCAAAGAATGTTTTAAGAACAAGAAACAATATGGGAAAATGATGTCTATTGATTCCTATGGAAAGCTGTTCACTGACAATGAAGAGGAGAAAAATATTTATTTTCATATTATGCAGTCCACTGCAAATGTGTACCAAGCCCACTTTGCATGCATATTAGTACCCTCTGCCTGTGCCTTCTTGTTCAACCATAGACTGTATGTATTAGTGGAAAAAGTGACTGTGACATCATCCATTAGTTTCTGAACAGACATTTTGAGGCCAATCAAGTTGTCACCTCTTGGATGACATTTTGGAGCCAAATGCAGGACGTAGTTAACTACATTTGGATGAGCATAGTATGTCAGGGATTTCATGGGTATGATAATGCTAACCACTAGCTTAGTGACACAACAAAACTTCAAAAAGCAGTGCCAATTAGAATCATATTATGGAGGTGTTGATGTAAACACTTACCAATAACTGCACTTGAGCTTATCTCACGTAAACTAAGCTCTATTGAACAAATAGAAAATATGAAGGTCAGACTCGGCCCAGCACAGCAGCAATTAGTCGGAATATTTGCTGTAATATCTTCATAAAAGAGCAAAAAGTTTAAGATGGACCACCAGATTACTTATTAGAGGGTTGAAATAAATGATTTGCGACCATGATTGTCTTTCCATGTTTACAACCCGATTGTGCTCAAAACAGCAGTTCATAAACCAATGGATGACGTCTTCATTACTCATCACATTTTGGTCAATAATATATACGTACAGTCTACGGTCAAATCAAGCTGTCAGAACACTTTTACACCTGCCCATTCCTATTTTCCACTCTTAGAAAACCCTTGTCTCTTAGTCTGTATTTCTTCATTTATCCCTCTAACACACAAAATTAACCACCTACAGAGTGTAAACAGTACAATCTACAGTGTGTTCAGCAGTCACTAAACTATTGTGCAGCACATTTACAATGTTTGCAGTCAATTAAAACTCCTGGAAAGCAGTCTAATACAAAGAAGCTGCAGCAGCTTAACCTAGCAAAATGAAATCCCCATATCAATAAAAGTGTCACAGCCATGTGAGCAGGGCCACTTCTACAATCAGAGCTGGTGGTCCAGCCCCTATTGAGAAGACATGCATACTGTGATATGTTTAACCTCCCTGATGCATAACAATGAATATCAATGACCTTTTCCATACATAAGGTTTAAATTTAGAACAATTATTTTAATGACTTACTCTGTGTGTAATGAGATTTTTGCACCACAAAATAGTGTTTAAATAAAGTAACAGTCACTAAGATGGTAGCTCTGTGTGGAAATCAATTTTTTTTTGCCACTGGGCAGCTTTGTGTATGAAATGACCAGTAGATGTAGGATCCTGTTTTGAACGCGATCTTCTCAGCTCTATCACATGAACTGTGATCATACTCAATTTATTAGCCAATAAATTATTGTTTTTAAGTTATAATGACATATGCTGTGAGTTATAACCTACAAGTATTTCAATAATTCTGTGTTTCCTTCAGTATGTTTTACATACGGAAGCACATTACATTCATCAAATAAAAAATATAAGGCCTGCTATCTCACAATTACGACTTACGGATATCGTAATTATAACATGGATGTCGTAATTATGACTTTTGAATCTCATAATGTAAGATAAGTCTATGGTGCTTTCACTGCCCCTTAGTTTCGTAATTAACCATTATTTTTGCTGTATTTAGAAAGTATGGAATTACACACGTTTCTGTTGTATGATGTTTCTGATATATTTCATGTGCATTAACCCAGGATATGTGATTCTGACAGGTATGGTAACATGTCAAAACACCGGCCTGGATGCATTTTAAATGCATATATTTATATCCATGAAGCATACTAGTTTGACTGCTCCGGCAGGAAGAAAGCAGCTGCTAATAGATCAGTGTGAACCCTCCTTCTGAACAATCCCAATGATTTGAGACGTCTTCATAGTGTTATGTACTGATATTTACTGTATGCCATCCTCAGTAAGAAACATTAATATTTCCCAGTGTCTCAGTGAGGGAAAGAAATAAAAGCAGATTAAATCTGACAGTGCCATATTCCTTACCATCTGTAGCAAAGAAGATATTACTGAGTGCTTTAATTTTTCTCGTAATTACGAGATACTGTTTCTCATACTTATGAGATACTGTTTCTTGAAATTTTGAGAAAAGATCTCGTAATTATGACAAAAGATCTTGAAATTATGAGATGCAGAGTCTCAAAATATTTTTTCTTCAGTGAATGCAATGTGCCGCCAAATATACAGCAGTATGAGGTACTGAAGGAAACCAACTGACCCAGTGATGTTGTCAAAACAGTGTTGTCAGTGGTCAGAAATGGTCAGTGACAACACTGGCCATTTCATAATCTGCATTTAGAACAACTGTATCGTCTCAAAAAAACTGCTTTTCTGTCCATTTGGTGCAGTTGTCTGATGCAAAAATGTTCACCATTTTTGGGATATTATGGCTTCATAAGGAAAAGCTGCAATTTAAACCTGCAATTGTAAGCCTCCTATAAAGAGTCTAACAACGTCCATGCAGGTGAGCTTGTCATTCTCCTAAAATACAAACCAATAAAGAAACAAGTGATGGAAACAGCAGTGTATTATTAATGAAATGCCAGCAATCAGCTCTCTGTGTTCAAAGTAATGGAACAACAGCTGACCTTTTCACGTGTCCTGATAGCTGAAGGGGGAAAAACTGGAGAAGCTCAGATAAAAATATGTAGTTTTTTTTTTTTCGAAATCAGGGGCTTTGTGGATGTGAAAATACCTATGGACTCTGAACATCCTGCTGTTACAATAGAGTCTACCACCCTATTACTGTCATGTTTACTCAACTGTATGATCGGAGACAAAGACATACCTGTGACTGTAATGGTCGAAACTGTCATAAAACATCTGATAATCATGACACACTCAAGCAAAGGAAGTTCAGCAGAAGTTTAAAGGCATGTTTTCCTGACAGGTTTCTGTCCCTTCTGAGGTTCCCAGACGCTTTCAGCTCAAGATCCAAAAGATAAACATGGGGTTTTTGGCTCAGTTAAAAAAAATCAGACATGAACTAACATATTACCTATGTCTTTTACAGTTACAGTGGATTTACATGTTTTACTCTTTAAATGTAAAAGATAAGATGGATAAAGGTTGAACTTGTTGGCTTTCACAATGTTAAATGGAACTGACTTATCTAAGCAGGAAAATCAGGAAAAATGCACAAAATTAAAACAAAAATTGACACATAATGAGAAAGTTGACTAAATAATCAACAAAATCACAAAAAAGAAAATCAAAATGAACAAAGCAATCAATCTGATGTACCAAACTGGACCAAACAAACAGGTAAATGAACAAATAATGATAACAATGTAATCAAAAAAATGAACTAAAGTTATCCAAAAATATCAAACACACAAACAAAAAAATAAAATAACTGAGAAAACCAAGAAAATAAACAAAGATATACAAAAAATAATAAAATAAGCCACAAAATAAAAAAATGAAGAAAATGAACATAAAATAAACAAAATAACATAATATGATTAAAAATTAACAAAAAATGAACATGATCAAGACAACAAACAAATATACACAAAAAACTACAAAACAATTCACAAAATTAACAAATAATGCAACATTCAAGAAAAGTAGCAAAACATGAATAAAATTATTGATAACATGACCAAAACTGAACAAAAAAATTTGGAACATAATCGAGAAAATGAGGAAAACATCGCAGAGAGGCCAAGCCTTTCTGAAGTAAAGATGATGAGGGGTTCACCACTCTGTGGAAGACTGAACTGGCAGATAATAGCAAAATTTAAGAAGGTTTCTCCATCATAAAATTGCACAGAATTTGGTGATTTCATTTCCTACAATTCATAATAACTAAGAGTTTCAGGGAATTCGCAGAAATATTTGCACAAGGGACAAGGCAAAAAACTAATACTGGATGAGCATGATCTGCCTTCACCCTCCAGTGCCTTAAAATCAGACATGATTCTGGAGTGGACATCACTAAATGGGCTCAGGAACACCTCCAAAATCAAAACCAGTTTGTCGCTGCATCCACAAATAACAGCTTAAAGTCTACCATGCAAAGCAGAAACCCCACATGGACCCAATCCAGAAACACCGCTGCTTTCTCTGGACCTAAGCTCATTTACGATGAACTGATGCCGAGTGGAAAGCTGTCCTGTGGTCTGAGCAGTCAACATATGAAATTCTGGGCTGGAAATCAAAGATGCTGTGCGCTCTGAGTTAGAGGAGAGGGACCATCCAGCTTGTTATCAGGGCTCAGTTCAGAAGCAGCATCTGTGATGGTGTGGGGCTGCATTAGTGCACACGGGATGGGCAGTTTTCGGTACAGTAAACAGAAACAGTACTCAACAAAAAGTATTGTTACTTTGTAATAACAGTGACTCAAGTAGAAGTATTCATAAATACAAGGTCTTGAGTATAAGTAAAAAAGTATCCATAAAAATTACTCAAGTAATGAGTAACTTTATAACATGGAATGTATTTCAGCATACCAGTAATATATAGCATTCAAACAAATATTTTGTGCATTTTTGTTATTTCCTTGATTATAGTGTTCATTTTGTTGATTTGTTTTTCAGTTTTGTTGGTTATTTTGGTCATTGATCAAATTGATAATTTGGTATATTTTATTCTTTTACCTGTAGTGAGTAAGTGGTTACACAAACAACACTGTAATATGACGGTTTGGCAATGCTTGGTGATGTTTTACTGCATCTGTAAGTTAGCAGTTAGCATTAGCCTACGCATAAGACCCCTGACACGCTCCAGTAGCTCCGTTGCCATTCTTCCCAATTTGGTTACATCCTGCTTTTGTCTCCAAAATGTCACCCAGGAAGTGATAAACCAACCACTAATATATATAGTTTATGCTTGTGAATCACTGAAAAGCCCTGGAGCATGATGAAACCTAAAATACAACAAACGAGACTTAGCAGCTGAAATTCTACATCAAGCAAGAACACAAAACATGCCACTTTCACAATGACACTAACTGTTCTCCTCAGTTCCCAAACACTTATAGAGTGGTATTAACAGTGACTCAACGTTTATGAAACGCATTACTGGTGTCAAATTTAAAATGAACCTGAATTCAAAAAACTAATTTCTCACTTTCAACAGCTGATCCACTGTCTCAATACTTTTTTGACATAAATATGGAGTTTTATTTCCTATTGCTCACCCAGTTCTGTTTTAATTCATGTTTAACCCAGTGACTGAACTTTTCTGGAAGCAGGACTGTAATAATGATGGATATGCGGCACAACTGCAGGACAATGAGGTCAGTGACTGAGCCGAGAAGGAAATCTAAATGATCAACACCGCAAATGAAATGTACGGCATCTGGAGTCTGCAGGATGATTAAATAAAGAGGTTGAAGAACAGGTGATCAGTTTAATTAGTCTGATGATGACGGAGGTGTCAGTCACAGTACGTCACGGAAAACTGTCTGTTTATATGAGTTATCTCTGCATTCTGCTGATTTTACAGCAAACATTATTAGCAAGATCATCTTGTTAAGGCACTTCATTAAAGAGCAGACATTTTAATTACTTTAATCATGGATTTCCATTGGCTCATTTATTATTTTTAAGATTTTTGTTCATCTTCTTGACTGTTTTGACTCATTATTTTGTTCATTCTCATTCATTTTGTTCATTTTACTGATTATTTTGTTCAGTTTTGGTTTTAAAGATGATCGTTTTTGTTTCATTTCTTAAGTTAATTTTGTTAATCATTTTGTTCATTTTGACTCTTATTCATGTTGTAAATTTTTAAAATTATTTTGTTCATTATTTTTGCCCATTCTTATTCGATTTGTTTATCCAGTTGTTCATTTTGTTCTTTTTCTTGATTGTTTTGCTACTTTGTTACTTTGATCTTTGAGTATCATTTGTTATTGCTTAATTGTATTCACTCTTATTTATTTTTTCTTTATTCATATTGTTGACTTTTTTTATTCAAGATTATTTATGACTATTTTGTGTTTATGCTAATTTAATTCATTATATTTGTTCATTTTTATTTGATTGTTTGATTTATGTGTTTATTTTTTCATATTGTTGATTGTTCTTTTTTAAATTATATTTGTTACTTTTTACTCATTTTATTAAATATTTGTTCATTTTGTTCATTACATATTTTTTATTATTTTGATGTACAGTATTTGCTGTTTTTATTTTGTTCCCTATATGTATTGTTGATTACACTGATTTACTTATTCATTTTGTATTTTTGATATGTTGTTAATTTTTGGTCATGTACAGCTAATATTGTTGCAGTTTTTAATGCATAGTT
The DNA here is from genome assembly GCA_029823295.1 of Pseudamia nigra. Taxonomy (NCBI): domain Eukaryota; kingdom Metazoa; phylum Chordata; class Actinopteri; order Kurtiformes; family Apogonidae; genus Pseudamia; species Pseudamia nigra. The sequence continues at coordinate 9,063 of JAQQAE010018230.1, forward strand.
CATTTTTGGTTGGTTAGTTATTTTATTAACTTTTGGGGAGGAGTTTCGTTGTTTTGTCCAGTTTTATTCATTTTAGTGAATACTGTGTGCACCTTTGTTCGCCTTTGTTCATTTTTTTATTATTTTATCCAATTTATTTGCTTATTTTATTTATGTTGTATTTTGTTCTCTGTGAATTATTTAATTGATTATTTTGTTCTTATTAACTTTGTTCTGATGTGTACCGGTATTTATTTTTGTAGGATATTTTGTTTATTTTCTAAAGACCAAAAGACATAAAAATGTTACATGTCAGTTTATCTATTTTTGAAATTATGCTAATTTCTGTTTAGTTTGTAGACTATATTATTCACTACTGTTGCTTATTTTGTTCATTTTGTTGATTGTGTTTATTTTATGTACATTTTGTGGACTTGTTTATATTATTATTATTCACATTTTGCTCATTTCTGTTGTGTTTTTAGATTGATTTGTTCACTTTTGTTTCTTATTTTGATCATTTTGTTGATAATCTTGTTCATTTTGTAGACTATGTTGTCAATTTGTCCTTACTTTTACACTCAAAGGCAAGGCAAGTCTATTTGTATAGCACTAATCATAGACAGGGCAACTCAGAGTGCTTTACAAAAGGTGTAGAAATACATTAAGAAGTTAAAGAGCAAAATACATTAAAAATACTGATATGTAGTTTAATTTACACAAAAAAATGTAGTTATTATGTGAGATTTTATAAGTTTTGCTCATTTCTGTTTAGTTTGTAGGATAGTTTTGATCATTTTTGTTGCTTTTATTGTTAATTATGCTGATTATGTGGTTGTTTTTTAAATGTAATGTTGAAAAAATAAAATCAAAATATATGGATTAATTTATACTAAAAACGTAAATATTATGTCAATTTACAGTAGTCACTTATGTTGGTTATTTTGTGCATTTTATTGATTGCGTTTTTTTTACATTTTGTTGGGTTAGTTGTTCATATTACTATGTTTTACATTGTCCTCATTTATGTTTAGTTTGTATTCTCATAACTTTTGATTCTTATTTTGTTCATTTTCTTGATTATTTTGTTGATTTTTGTTTATTTTCTAGACTATGCAGCAATTTTTCCTCACTTTCATTCTCATCTTTTACACTTAAAGAGCAAAAGACAGTAAAAAATGCTATAATATGTAGTTTAATTTGTACAAAATGTAGATTTGCTTATTTCTGTTCCGTTTGTAGGCTATTTTTTAAATCTTTGTGGTTTCTTATTTTGTTAATTTGGTTGATTATGTTACTGACTTTATGTACATTTAGTTGATTTACTGATCGTTTTGTTGTTTTTAAACTTAATATTGTAAAAATAAAATCTAAATGTGGGGATTCATTTACATTAAAAAATATAAATTCATGTCAGTCTACAATATTATTAGTATTATTTATATTATTGATTTATATTGGAGTTTATTTTGGGTCTCGAGCCATAAAAGTTAGGTTAACCCCTACCGGATAATGTCTACATTTCTCACAAAACAAACTTTTTCACGTGGTAAGGTGAAGGTGTGCTCTTACCTGCGCCTGCGCTGGGCTGTTCGCCTCAGTCCCTGTGGTCCTCGCGCTCCTCGGGGGGGTCCACGCTCTCATATTCCAAACGCACGAGAAGAACACCTAGGTATCTGCGTGCCCACAGTGAGCGCACTGCACGAGCCGCCGCTGAGGAGACAAGGTCCGCCTCGTGCCGCCTTGGGAGAGAGAGAGAGAGAGAGCGAGAGAGCGAGAGAGAGAAGGGTGACCTATGCTGCCCCTGTGTGGAAATTTAGTGTCACAACACAAAGTAATGAACCTGTTTCACATTTATGATCAGAGGCACAAAGCAAAAATTAAAAATGTCATAAATGAAAAGAACAAAATAGTCTAAAAGTAAATTCAATAATCAAGGTAATGAAGAAAATAATGAATAAAAATCAACTACATCAATAAAATCAACAAAACAGACAAAATGTACAACAAAATGGACAGAAATGAAAAAAATACACATAAAAGTAAATTGTTGTAAACAATAACAAGATACATGAGTATTAACAGTGAACTGTAGAGCATGGGTAACTATTGGTGGTTTCAATTCAATTCAATTTGTATAGCGCCAATCATAATCACTGATTATCTCTAGGCGCTTCACAATTTTGAGGCTGAGACCTCATGACTATA
>JAQQAE010018231.1:0-11248 GCA_029823295.1 Pseudamia nigra
CCCCAGCCCCTCAACACCCCCCAGTATATGAGTTTTTAGTCTTTTTGTTTATTTACTTTCTTCATTTTTGTGACTTTCTGTAATTTGTTCATGTTTGGATTCATTACCATTCAACTTTTGAGTTTTTTATTCATTTGTCTTAGTTTTTGCATTTGCATTCGTTTTTGTTTCTGATTTGAATATAATTTGATCATTTAAAAAAAAAAATGTTTTGTTCACTGCTGATTATTTTGTTCATATTTTTTGTAATTTTTTCACATTTTGTAATTTTTTTCAATAACTTTGTTCATTTTTTAGTATTTCCTTCATTATGTGGACTGATTACTACATTTTTGGATTCTTTACTTTTCATTGTTGAGTTCAATTTAATTCAATTCAATTTTATTTGTATAGCGGCAATCATAATCACTGATTATCTCTTATTTTGTGTATTTTGTAATTTCACATTTTTTTCCATTTTTGTCATTTTAGTTTTTTTTTCTTGATTTTCACATTTTTTTCCATTTTTGTAATTTTAGTTATTTTCTTTCTTGATTTTTGCTAATTTTTTCAATATTACGTCCACTGTGTGAATTGTATTGTTCATTTCATTTAATTAGATAGAATGACTACAACAGCTCAAAGCATAATTTTAACTATCTTAAAGTTGAATGATATGTTAAATAAGGACTTGATTAAATAAATAGTAATACAACAATGTGTTTTTTCTCTTTAAATTTAATTAATATCTTACCATTAATTTATTATTGTATTGATTGTTTCATTTTATAATCTTTAAATGTCCCCAGTTAATTTTTATATTTTATTCATGAAGTGGAGTACTGCTGTATGTACAGTTGAGGCCAAAATGATTCATACCTTTAACAATTTTACAACATACTGAAGAAATACAGTCATTTTTATTATTTTACTTCAGATATTTATTCCACATCATGACAAAAATATTTTATACTCTCGTTAAAAAACAATTGCCAAGGCTTTGTTGTCAGTCACATCCTTCAGATGATCTTGTATTCAATTGCAGTGTGTCGGTATCGACGGGGCTTTTCTTCTTCTGAAAACGCCTCCAGCACTTGGAGGTTGGAAGGTTCTGTGCCATCTCTCAGCTCTTCAGCTCCATCCACAGATTCTCAATCAGATTTCGGTCTGGACTCTGCTCCGTCAGTCCACATCATCCACGTCAGTGTCCAGGAACCATCTCATGTTGCAGTTTGATTTAAATCATTGTTTTCCTGGGTCCGAAGCTGCTTAAGGCAAAATATTCTGTACATTGATGTTTTCCTCTAGGATATTGATGCACTTTTCCTTTTCCGTGTCATTCATTTTTACAAGGTTGCTGAACTGTATATATTTTTGAAAATCCATATGAATGTGCAAATTACCCGTTGAAATGTAGAAAAACATTCCATCAGCTCCTCTTTAAGCTTGAATAGAAGTGATGATTTGATCACATGTCGTCAAGAACTGCTGATGTTCAGAGGATGTGCATGTCTTCATCGTCATCATGTGCACATTCATACGGTTGAAAGTATCAGTTTACAAATTGAAGGGCTTTGTCAATAAACTTTACCACAACTAACCAGCTGTCACTTTTGAACATGATATGTTTAGACAGGGTAATAACCCTCCTGGTCGTGTCCAGGGTAAACTAGACCACCATGTTTAGTTTGGTTCATAAGGACCCACTTCAGCTCCAGCTGTGCATCAGCTGGTCTCCTCATGACTGACACATCTGTACGATGTGGAAATAACAAAGGCAATGGAAGAATTAAAATAGATCAAACCGAAAATGATTTATCATGATTAATTATTACTTCTTCTCAGTTTGAACAGTACTGAGTGAAAATTAGAGAAACTTAAACATTCAGTGTTGTGGAGCAAGGATTAATACAATCTTTTCAAAACACTTATGCATATTTAACAAAGTGTACATTCAACCTAAACACAAAACAAAAACCCAAATACTGCTCAATCAGTGACATAAGCCACTAACAGAGATTAATCCCCAGAGGAGACAGGTGTGGCATCAAGAGGCAATGATCATGGTGCGTGACCATTACATGGATACTTCCTGGTCAGTGGACAATAAAAGGCCACTATGAAATAAAATTTTTACCAGCGACCAGATGCCCCAGACGAGCAGACACAGTGGAGAGCGATCCATCGACATGCTGGAGGACAGTATGTCCATCCGGACCAGAGCCAGACAGATGAACATACACAATTCAGTGATTTCTGGCCGAAGGCACCATTTTCACTGGACATGTCACCGCTGATACGATGAAGACAATTAGAAAATAGAAACAGAAAATCACTAAAAATTTAAAAATAACCAAAAAACAATCATCAAGAAATTGAACAATGAATAAATAAGTGACTAAAATGAACAAAAAAGGATGAAAAATAATCAAACTGAGCAAAAGATGAACAAAAAAAAACCAAAATAAGCAACAAAATGAACAAAAATAAATTAAATAATGAACAAAATGCACAAATAATAATAATAATAATAATAATAATAATAATAAACTTTATTTATATAGCACCTTTCAAGAGCAAGAAGTCACAAGGTGCTTTACACGCATAAAACGACAAAGCAATAAAATAGACAAAAATGATGAATATGTATATGAACATGTGTTTAATTGAGATAGGTTAGTATTGGTACAGTACATATAATGGGGGGGCTGTTCCATCTTTCCATCAGTGTGGGGGTCCTTGCCCTGAAAAACACTGCAGACCGCTGCATGACATTGTGAACATATGAGACCTAACAGATACCTGTGTTTCATTTACTTATGAACAGGTATTTCTGTTTGTTTCAGTGCATATTGATGAATCTGACATATAACCGTGGTTCTTCTTTACCCTCGGTCATAAATCACTGCTCAAACCTGTCTGCTCCCGTTAGTGCTTGTTCATTTCAAACGCGAGGAGCTTTTTTCAGCCTCTGTGAACCTGTTGCATTAGGTTCGACACAGATTTTCCAGTTAACTGAGCGTTTCTCCTCTAATATTAATCACAGACTGGTTCTGATGAACTGGGGGTGTTTCTGCTTCCTCTGAGATGGATTTTTCACTCTTGAATAAAGCCGGTGTGTGTGAATTCAGGAGGAGTCTGGGGATATTTTTCCATGTTTTCCCAGCTGGTTTGAATCACTCAGTTTGTGGTTTTTCGCCTGGTAGATAATGCCTCATGTGAGATGTCACTATTTAAGATGACGACATTGTCAGCGTGGCTCTGCCAAATCAGACGGTGCCGTTGTTGTACGAGACAGATATGTGTAATTTCAGGACATTTGAATGAAAAGGAGATTTCATATCAGCACTTGTAGGTAATTGTGTGTTGCCATCTGTGTGTTAACAGATAAATGTGCTAAATAAACTGAACAAATTTTCAAAATCAGGTTCCTTTGAGAGAGAAAGAAAACATTTTTTTAAGTGAGGTAGTGTTTGAAAATGATTCAATTATGTCAATGAAGTCTGTTTAGTGAAGTACAATCAGAATTATGTTTGATTACTATTTGCTATTACACGATAATATATACACATATACAGTGGTACCTTATCATATGAGTTTAATCTGTTCTGGCGTCACGCTGGTGACATAAAAACGTTGTGAGGTGGGACCGGTTTTCCCATAGGAACACATGTAAAACCAATTAATCCATTCCAAGACCCACAAAAACTCCCATATACAGTATGTAAACACACCCATACGTGCACATTTATTCATTATTATTATTTAAAAAGGAAGTTATATTAATTATCTGAAAAGGAATGCATGAAATTAGTTCTAAAAATCATTTATAATGACACTTACCTTGGACACTTGTTGAGGAAGTGAAGAGCGTTGTTGAGGAAGCTTAACAAACGCTTCAGCAGTCTTCCGATCGGAACTCGCCGCCTGACCATGGAATAGTGTCTCCATCTTGTCATGCACACGCTGCTGCTTAGAAATCAGTGTTATTCTTGTAGCAGGTTTCACAGACTTGATTTTTTCTCTCTGCTTCAAATGGTGGCGACTGCATTCTTTGACTGTATTCCTCTGCCAAGTCGGTCACTCGCGTTTCATCTGCATCAACATCATGATACATGTTGCTATGGTAACTATGTAGCTTCCGGTGGAGTCGGACCAAGTCGGACCTTCGTGACTTCTATTTATTCAATATGGACATAGCTTTATCTGAGATATACTCGACTGCAGTTATGGGTAAGTGTTTACACAAACAACACTACAATGTGATTTTTTTAGCACTGCTTGGTGAAGTTTTAGCATCTGTAGGCTAGCAGGAAGCTAACTAAAGCGTCCTGTTTGTTCTTCTTGCACCCCCGCCATTCGTACAAATCTGGATGCATCCTGTTTTTGTCTCCAAGATGTCGTCCAAGATGACACGAAAATATTCAGTCTATGGCTCAGCCTCTCCTCAAAAAGTTGAGCCATTTCTGTTAATTTTTCCGTGTTTATATTTCGTTCAGGCTGGAGCTCATTTAAGATGGACTGAGGTGAAGTTGAAACTATCCTGTGGTGTGACCAGTCCACATCTGAAGGTTGCGTGTGAACGCTCCGATTGAAAGAGGAGAACGACCATCTGCATTCTGAGCTGCACTCAGTTCAAAAGCCAGCATCTGTGATGGTATGGGGGTTCATATATTTAAAACACGAGGAACCTGCACATTTATGAAGGCAACACGTTAATGCTGAACAATGTATATACAGGTTTTGGAGCCATATATGCTGCCACTGAGACAATGTATGTCAGGGAATAGCTTGTTTAATTTACAATAGCAAACATTTTCTACATGCATTCCAACAGCATGACTACATCATAAAAGATCAAACATGAAATACCATAAAAACCTTGAATGGCTTACCAGAACTGGGAAAACATCCCACTTTCAAAATGACAACAGCTTAGAGTGCACTGTTAAAAGAAGAGCAACATACTGTACATTTAAACTGTTTTGAAATTATTATGATTTTTTTTTTTCATTTCTTTATTGAATTAGGACAGTGCACATTAATCAACATATCAGTTTTGCACATCAATGTAAATATACTGGAATTAGCACAATAGCTAAATTTCATCCGTCGTCCTAAGGCAGGAATCACAGAGAACATAGGTACACTTACAAACATAACAACTGACGAGACAAAACACAAGGAACACAGTATAGAGACAAACTAGAGACATTTTACATGATAAAACTCTTACATCCACTGACATTGTTACTAAAATAGTGAAGAAGCAGCATTTCACATTAGTCTCTGAGTACAGGTTTTATAAAAGGAGACATGGTATAAATGACTGCATGACTGGTTTGTCTTTAACCAAGATTTAAGTTTCTTTTTAAAGGTTAGATAGTTGTTACAGTCTCTGATATGTACTGGTAATTTGTTCCACAAATGTGTGCCTCTGACTGACACCACCTTTTGACCAAATACGGTTTTACGTCTTGGAACATTAGAGTCTCCTCTGGTTTGAGCTCTTGTATTCATCCCATTACATTCTGAATGAAATGCTTTAATGGTGGTGAGCCTAAACTGTCAAAGTCTAAGATATTATACTTACTAATAATATCACAATAATGAGAATAGAAAGGCTTTCTAGTTAGGATTTTTACTGTCTTTTTGAAGAGAAATAAGTTGCTGGTATCAAATTCAAAATGAGTGTGAAATTTTCAAATATGAAATTTCTCTGTTAAGACACTTGATGTGTTCAAATCATCACATTCTGTTTTTTTTTTTGTAATTTACAGAGTGGCTCAACTTTTTTGGTACTTTACACTTTTCAGAGTGCTCTGACAGTCACGCTAGATACTATGTAGGAGTGTGTGTGTGTGTGTGTGTGGGTGTGAGTAAAATGATAGCCCACATGTTGACACATGAGCAGGAGGAGGCCGTTTAGTTGGAGAGGCTTGATGTGGATGAGGGAGTCGGAGGCAGAGAGCAGTGAGGGCACAAAGGCTGTTTGTGTTTCAAACAGCATTCGCAGCTCAGGAATGTACCTTTAGGCCTCCGCCGCGAGCTTCCCACTGCAAACAATGCACTCAATGTCAGTTACGGCTGGCTAACGCAGACACTGCTGGCGCTCCTCCAACGTCCTGACTCGTCCAAAATGATGGATACTCAGGAACCCAACACCTCACGGTCGCCCTGCTCTGTTCCCTCCAGCGCAAAAAGTGGAACCACCGAGAGTCCTGACAAAAGCCTCGCAAACACCAGCATTTCAAAAGCAACACAAAGCAACCTTCAAACTAAAAGACCGCACGAGTCATTGGAAAAGTCAGATGGTGATGGTTGTCGTCAATTGATTTAATTTAGTTATCAAACGGACGCATGTGAATGTAAGCATAGAAAATATGTCTCTATTGTCACAATGTCCTCATCTTTGTATTTCAATCAAAAATGAATAAAATGAACAATAATCAATGAAAATGAACGAGGTTGTAAAAGCAGAAACACAAGCCACAAAATGATCCAAATGTGGACAGATTATGTTAAATAATTATTATATTACAGTAGCCCTACCGAACAAAACTCAAAAAAATCTATTAAAATTATCAACAATGAACAAATGCCAGAATTATCAACAAAATGAACTAAACAAAATAAGTAATGAGATATCACCAAAATGAGCCAAATCAACAAAGAAGAGAAGTTAATAAAATCCTTAGGAAAAGGCCACAAAATGAACAAAAAGTTAACAGAATGAGGAGTTAAATGAACAAAAATAGAAAAGTCATTGACAAAATATCAAAAAATTAAACACCAATGAGCAAAAACGGTCAAGAGAAATAGCAACAAAATAAAATAAACCACCACAGTAATCAACAGCATGCACACAATACACAAAATTACCAGCAAAATTCATGAAAATGAAAAACAGCCACCAAGAAGTTAACAAAACGCTAAGTAATTCACAAAATGTCAAAAGATTAAACACAAACTAGGAAGAATGGTCAACAAGAAGATCATCAAAATAAAATAATATAATCCTCCAGCTGGTCAACAACATGAACTCAACCAAAGTTCAGAAGTCTTCCAGGGTGACCAGCTCAGATTCAGCCAAAAAAAAAAAAAATCACGTTGGTGCCTCTACATGTATAATGATCACATGCAGAAGGTGGAAATATGGGCACTTAAAGTTAGGGAGTATTGTCTCTTTATGACACTGACAAATTATGAAGGAAGTGAAAAAACAAGCTGAGATTTTGTGCATAAAATCATAAAATATGTACAACTACGTAAAAAAAGTTTCATTACCCTGGGTAATTGTCCACATGGTGAAAATTTGGTATTTTCTCTTAGTCTGGACCATTTTCAGGGTCCCCTAACTTCTAAATGAAACCTTTGGCAGAGCCCTTCTGCAGACAGCCCTGTCCCCAAACTGAAGGTATTCAGCATCAGCAGTCTGTTAGAAATGATGAAGGGCTGACACTGACCCCCACAAAAATGGAATTTTCCACTTTCGCTTATTGCAACATCATCATTTTGGAGGTCAATAACTCAGCAACTAGAAAAGATAGACCTGTTCTGATGCCAGATTCTGAAAGTCTGGCCCGAAATGATCGAGCAGAGCAAGTTTCAGACAGAAATCTCTACTCGTTTTAGAGATAATAACATCTGAACGTGGCCCTGAAGGAATGTGCACAATTCAGTGTCAAAAAGAGGTGATACCCCCAAACTTTAAATGGCCATAACTCATAAACCCTCTGGATTTCCTACCTTCTGCATGTGATAATTATACATTTAGAGGCACCAGCACACATTTTTTTTTGCCAAATCTGAGCTCATCATGAGACGTGTGGTCAAGTTCATATGCACAGAATGTGCAAAATAATCAGTAAAAAATCAAGACAATGAACAATCATCAAAAAAGATAACACAATGGTGAATACAAGTAATTGACAAAATATCAGACAAATGAGCAAAAATTGTCAACAATAATAAAAAGATACCAAACTAATCAACAACATAGACAAAATTTGCAAGTTAATCAGTAAAAAGTCAGAAAAAATGATCAACAATGTAATAAAATGGTAAAGAAAATCAAGAAAAAGATCAACAAAATGTACCAAATTAGTTAGATTTAAAAAATTAAGAAAACAAGTAAAATGATCAATAATATATCAACAAAACAACAAACAATATGTAAACAAAATGATCAAAGTGATTAACAATATATCAACAAATAACAAAGTCATCAGCACATGATCAGAAGTATCAAAATAATCAACAACAATGAACAATGAAATGCCCCTAAATTCTTCTAAAAAATGATTTTTATGGAATTTTTGTGATTCTATATTAATCAGTGTGATAAATAATTGCAGCTCAATTCAAAACCATCAAGATCAGCCTCATGCTCATCACTTTTTCAAGCGCATTTAACATTAGCTGCTTTTAGGATAATTAGCGCATTTTGTAAAAGCATTAACTTTGTGTTTCCAGCCGAGGAGGCCTCTTCAGAAAGTCATCAGCCTTTTTCATCGCGACGCTTTAAGCACAAAACCAGCTGACTGAATCCTCCGACACGTTTGTCTGAGCCAACAGCTGCTAGTTCGAACCAGATGTGCGGCGCTGACAACTGAGCGCTGCTACTTTGAGGCTCAATTAAAATGCATTTTTGCCACAACAATCCAATTAAGGGACAAACATAATGATATTAAAACCATCCCCTGCTGATGTTCAAAAACACTGAGTTAGTTGGACACGTAGCGAATAAGCAGGCCTGGGTTTGTACCAACTCTGACACTTTCAGTGAGACAATGCTGTATTTTTAAACCAATGTGAGTGTTCAGCATTGCAGCTCACTAGTTTCTCTGTTGAAATGCACTTAAAGGTCCCATATCTCAACATTTAAATTCATATTTGTGCTTTTTATACACTATGTGGACAAAAGAATTTGGCCACATGGTTGTTTCACCCACAGGAACATTGACATCCACAGAAATCCTGATCTTATCTGAGCTCTAACCATGTCCTGCCGCTTACCCTGGGGGTCTGGTCGTCAGGGCAACAGCTTGAGCAGGGAAGTCCAGACTTCCCTCTCCCCGGGTACTTCGTCCAGCCTTCTGAGGGGACTCTGGGGGCCAACCGAGAGACATAGTCCCTCCAGGGAGGCGTCCGGGAGGCATCCGAACCACATGCCCAAGCCACCTCATCTGGCTCCTCTTGATGTGGAGGAGCAGCGGCTCTACTCTGAGCCCCTCCTGAATGAATGAGCTTCTCGTCTGATCTCCAAGGAGGAAACTCATTTTGGCTGCTTGTATCCTGGATCTTATTCTTTCAGTCATGACCCAAAGCTCATGACCATACAGTAGCTGAGGGTAGGAACGCATATCGGAGCTGTTTATGCAAAAGTAAACAGTAAAATAAATAGAGTGTAAATGAGCAAAGCATAAATGAAATAATAAATGAAATAATAATTTAAAAAATTAATTCAGGCCAAGTTGAATGAAATACCTGTGTGTATTGTTTCTTTTTTTTTATATATGGAGTGATTTGACAGTTTAGCATTATTTTTATAATAATATCGGCCTGTTTAATGGCCTACAGGCACTGGAAAAACTCAAAAAACTTCTTTATAATGCATCTCCCTTAGTCTGTTATCAATATCTTGCCTACTTGATAATTTGTTTCCATTTTCCAGGACTTGAGCCAGGCTGTGCACTGGGTCTCACAGTGACACATGTGAGATGTGGCCATTGCATAATGACATTGCACTTATGAGGATAAAACCATGTGGTTCACAGTCACACTGAGTGTTACACACTGAAGGATTTAATAAGGCACCATTCTATTTTTAGGCTAATATGGGAAGAGCTTTTCTCACTTGAAACGAGTTGTACAAATACATGTATGGTTGCCTTGATGATAATTCCAACATGTGGGACTTATTGTGAGTTGTCCTGGGTCTCAGAACTCACCCAATCCCAAATGACCACTCCTCTGTCAAACACACCCAATCCTATAAAAAGACACCACAGCTTTGAAGAAAATGACATCTGTAAGAATGTCACAACTGGGGCAACCTGACTGGGATGGTGCCATTGGGAATGCTGGCAGCAGGGCGGACCACCAGACAAGTTGAAGAGGAGTAAAGGCCCATCAGTCCACATTAGTGCACTGACACCAGTGTTATTTGTCCGGAGAAACACCAGCAGACCAGCCACAACCTGGACGTCCACGTGTAGCGACCAGAAACAGGCCTCATGTCTCATGTTGGCTCATTGTGGACGAACGCAAAGCAGAAACTAAATAGATTCCCCCAGAGTCTGGCTTGACACCTGTTCCCGTGCAATGAAAAGGCAAAAAAGCTGTGCTGAAGTAAACTCGCCAGTTGCAGCTGAAAAAAGGGTATTATTGAAAGGAAGTGTATACTGAGAATGAATGCATGCATATTACCTCACCTGTATTTCATACTGTACACTTGGTTACATGGGTTCCATTACTCTGCAACACCGAGGACAACTGCAAAATAATTGAAGTGGTTTCTATCAACTGGTGCTATTTCTGATGTCATTTACTACATGCATGCAGCTGTTTATGCTGTTAGATGCAGTTTGTTGCAGGTCACAAGGCTGCTGTTGGTTAAGCAAACATCGAGGTGAGCTGTGAGGATTTAGTCTGAATGATTTGAGTTGAATCCCAGCAGAGCAGCTCCGTCTCAAAAAAGGAAACATCAGAATACAGGAAATGAGTTGGCAGGAACTATCCATTCAAATTACTTCCTCTTTGGGATTTAAGGAGACGCGATAATAGCAAGTGATAAGTTATTTGGACCAGAACCAAATGCGATTATGGAATCATTTCCTACCTCATGTCTATCTATTAAGTTGTCACTGCGTCTTCTTCTCCATCCTTTTCCAGGGATTTGTGTTGATATGTTCAGTTTTGAACCAGGTTGGAAGATAGAGACCAAGCCATCAATCCATTTTCATTTTCTTTTGTCTCTCGCAGCAAAATACAGGAATCCTACTGGCACTACTTGGAGAAAATCCCCTGTAGCACTAAACAATGCAGTTTATTGTCTCATGTACCATTTCAATAAAGAGATACTTTCATTTCAAACTGGTTCCCTTATGTTTGTGGGAGTGGGATATAAAAAACACTCCTTCCTGTTGTGTTCTAGAATAACTGCACAGAGTGGGCGGATCCCTCCTTCCCTTCCTTTCCTGGAACAATCCTCGTGAAAGCCAGTTTATTATCAGGAGCCCCTGGGCTCAAACTAACAAAACTTGAC
>JAQQAE010018232.1:0-11248 GCA_029823295.1 Pseudamia nigra
CCATCCATCCATCCATCCATCCATCCATGCATCCATCCATCCATCCATCCATCCATCCATCCATGCATCCATCCATCTGAAGCATTGGCCCAGACTTCCCTCTCTCCTTGTCCTGCCGGGGTAAACCACTGTGTTCCCAGGCCAGCTTAGAGATATATCAGAGTCCAACTCATTCCTACATCACGCTATGATTAAAGATGATAATTTTTTTTCCTGCATAATCCGGTGACTTTATCAAGGTTAGGTACAGGATCACAAGTACTGTAATGCTAAATGTGTGGTTCTATATGCAACCCCTAGATGAGAACTCACTCACCTTAACTGAATTAAGTTACATGGATAATGAGATGGTACATGAGCTGGGAAGATGTGGCAATAAGGATAAACTCTTCCTCCAGACAAATTAAACACATTTCCTGAATACTTTGATTCCAAAAATGATGAATGCGGTAGTCTCATTGTGTGTTTTCTTATGAATTGCATGTGGATCCTGACGTTTTATATGAGTTGATTTTGTCCCATCTGTATTATTATTATTATTATTATCCCTTTGTATGTATTGTAAATATGACTTTATTGTGTTCCCCCTACTGGGATAATTTATAGAAATGATATTTTGGTAGATTCTCTATGCCCATGATAACAAGTATGGAACCCTTAGATTGCTTTCCTATTCTGTGCTGTTTATTATTAAGCACAGTCTCATTTGAAGATTGGAAGTTGGAGTGTATTGATTCTTTTGATTTACTATAACAGCAAATCAGGAAAAGCAGGGTATAAAAAATGCACATAAAACGTAACTTAGAGCAATGTCTAAGTTGGCTGGGTTTCTATTTCATTGCCAGTAGAAGATATTTAATGTTCTATCTAGACATCCATCAATGTCATTTGGGCCTGCAAAGCATTCCAAGGAAAAGCTGGGGCATAGTCACTTTAGGGTTAGGAAGGGCAGCAGTGGCTCAGGAGCAAGTCAGGTCATCCAATAACCAGAGGGTTGGAGGCTTGAACCCTACCTGTCCTAGTCTGTCATTGTGTCCTTGACCCCCTTGCCTTGTATGAATGTGAATGGTGGTCGGATTGGCAGCCACATTTCCGTCAGCTACAGATGGAGTTTACCACCACCAGTGTGTGACTGTGGAGTGAATGAATGATGGAATCAATGGAAAATGGTGTCCGGAAAAGCGATCCATTATTATTATTATTATTATTATTATTATTAATAAGTACTAAATGTTTTGATATGACCGTGAATAAGTGATTGTCATGGTGATTTGGGAGAAAAGCAGCATCTCTCCGGAGTAAAGATGGCCAAATATCATCAATTTGCTCTCAAAGGCAAGAGAAGTGATACATACGATGCTTGTCAACAAACGAGGGAGGAATTTGTGTATTTAACCCCCTACAGTGCAGAACAGAATTAAAAGATTCAGCAAATTTGAATGTACTGGCCACTTTGTTAGGTACACTTGTTAACACAACTACTTAATGCAAATATTTACTCATTGCATCACATGGCAGCAGCTCATTGCATTTGGTAATGATTGGCCTAAGCAACATGAAAGCATGGCTCCATCCTGCCCTGTATCAACACTTGAGGCTATGAGTGGTGGCACATTTTGGGACCTCTACTCCTCGCTATGCATTTTTCAAAGCCTATCCAACTATTGTTGCTGACCACAGAGTACCCATTCTGTGATAGCTACGAGATTCAACCCAGCAATAGTAAAATGTAATGTGGTGTCAGCCTAACTTGAATAAGCCTGATGTCTGACCACACAGACACCAACAAATAGGTCAAAGTCAGTCTATATATCACTTGGGTTTCTGTTTTCAGGTGCATTTTCTGCAAAATGACAGCTTTTTGTTTGTAATCTTTTGCCACCAAATAATATTTTGCAGTTGAAAAATAAACCTGTCTTTCTCTGGTGGACAACATGGTGAATGGACTTTCTGCTTACTGGCTACCACTTACACTGGTAACAGTAAACAGATGGGTGACAAATTTAAGGTACAACACAAGTCTTGGAAAGATGTGGAGGTACTGCCTGCCTCCAGAACACTTCCAGGCTTCTTGACATTAATTCTATAATCTGTCAACTGTCGGGATGAACGGCATTGAAACAAATAGTTTTCTATCATGATGATGGAGGTGGAGAGTGCTGTCAAACATGTCTTTCATCATTGTTCAGCTGAGTCATAATCTGGTACCTGAGCGCCATTTTGTATGATTCACATTATGTTCATGTTCATATCCTATTCTCACTCCCATCAAGATGTTCCGTTCATGTGTCCCCCATCCGAGTCTTTAATAAGCAACATCACCTGCTTAAGTTGCCCTGGTTCATTTTCTTATTGGGCTCTAGAGAAACATTTTGGATTTGACATATAGACACTCATATTTTCTTCTCAACTATCTACCTTTTAGGTGGATGAAATCCGGCAGGTTGGTGTAAACCACTTCCACTTCTCCCTCAACTGGTCAGCTCTGGTTCCTACAGGTGATGTGGCTCACCCTAACACAACGCTGCTGAGTTACTACCGCTGCTTCACCCTTCAGCTCTTGAAAGCCAACGTCACGCCCGTCATCACTCTTTGGCATCACACACGTCTAGGCAGCAGCCTGCCGGCCCCGCTGGACTCTGCCAACAAGTGGCTGAACCGGTCAGATACGGGGACGAGGGGGACATGAGCATTAACTGTTCATTTGTGTTGTTATGAGCTATTTATTCATGTGATTTTGTATATGATTATAATATGAATGCAGAAGCAGGCGTTACGGCCTCCTTCATCTGCATGAGGCACAGGGGCTTTTACAATTTAATTTTAGGCCTGAGCTGATATAAGAGTAAACACGTTCCTAGGAACAGACAGTATGTTCTCGTTGTCATCAGCATACAGCGTCTTTTATCTCATGTTGCTGTTTGCTCCCACCCAGGATACCATTTCCTTTTCCTGTCATAAAAAGATAAAGTGAATTAATGTTGTCAGATTTTGATGTACTGGCATTTTTATTATTCTTGGCACTACATTATGAGTACTGCCAGACTGAAAACCTGCCAATTTATGATGTAGGAAATGTAAAAAGGGCAACTGCAATTCACTCTGGATGACTTATTTATTTCTTTTCTTTGATACATACAAATATGCTTAAGGACTTTAAGGCCCTGAAAAGTATTTTCTTAGTCATGAGTGGGCTTAAAATGAATGATAAATAACTACTCTTTATGTAGGAGGTTTTATTTCTAGACTAATATGTGTAGTTACTCTCTTTTGTCGTAGGAAAACTCCAGAGGCGTTTGCAGATTATGCCAGACTCTGTTACAGAGAGCTAGGGGCTCATGTGAAGATGTGGATCACCCTGAATGAGCCCAATGATGAGACGGTGAGCTACCAGGAAGGCCATCAGATGCTACGGGCGCACGCTCTGGCCTGGCATGCCTACAATCGAGAGTTTAGACACATCCAAGGAGGACAGGTCAGTGACAGAAAGTTCTATTGTCATCAGGCTCAAATTGTCTTCTCTTAAATGGATCATTGGCTATTTCTTGTAGACAGACAAAGTTTAAGTTGATAGTTTCTACCATGCTTTTGAGGAAGATGACACATCCAGGTAACAACTTAATCATTATTTGTGTGTCTACAATTGAGATATGTTCAGAGGTTTTACACATGCTTTGATTAAACCGGATCGTCCTGCTGTGTTTTGTGTCTCAGGTGTCCCTGGCTCTGCACATGGACTGGATGGAACCAGCGTTTTCATTCAGGCGTGAAGATGTAGAACCAGCTAAAAGAGTATTGGACTTCCGTGTTGGTTGGTTCGCTGAGCCGATCTTTGGCAGCGGGGATTATCCTCAGGGGATGAGGAGCTGGCTGCGTCAGCTGAACTCGCTTGAGTATAAATATTTTATTCTTGGACAGTTATTATCCCCTGTCTGAACAAAGTTGGGAAGGGGCGAATTGTCAAGAGCTCTTCATACATACGTGTGACTGTTATATGTTTGGCTTTTTCCTTCAAAGTCCCTGAACCCAAACTAACCAAACTTGGCACATGGGTAGTCAGGGTAGGTGGAGGGGTTACTATGATAACCACCCCCTAATTTGCATATTAATTAGTTATGTAGTCAGATTCCCAGTTGAGTTTTGAAATTGACAATGATCTTAACTTTTTTCCTTGAAGACCACACCAAATGTGGAATCAGTATACCGGTAGTCAATAACCCAGGGGAACATGATATTTTAACCTTATTACATAGTTAGAAATGTATGTAGGTCGAAGTGCTACGATTTAAGACTCTACCAATCGTCAAAGTCAAGGCCATTTGATGAGTGAGAGGTTTGGCGTTTAAGCACCTTTTCACACAGGGTCATGTAGGTTTAGATTTTTTTCCCCTTAAAAATAAAAACCTTCATTTAAAAATGTTTTCTTAAATTTATTATTTTAATTTGTTTGATGATCTGAAACATTTAAGTGGGACAAATATACAAAAAAGTAGGAAATCAGGAAGAGGCAAACACTTTTTCACAGCACTGTAATGAGAAACGTATGTAGATGAGAGTGCAATAAGTTGAAGGTTAAACTCAAAAACAAGGCTTTTGATGAGTGAGGCATCCTGGAGTCTAATCTATCACATATTAGAATTTGGTGCTCCTGGCTAAAGTAGTTTTGCTATTATAGGTCAAATATGGTTTTCTGCAATTACCTAATTAATTATTAATTATGAAGGCTGTGACATAATTAGAGCCACAGCTGTATGGGACACTGGAAATTGTATTACAACATTTTAAAGTCAATGTATTTGATTGTCATTACTAGGCTAAAACCAGTATATCTGTGCTGGATATCATTATCATACACCTTATATTTCCTGTAGAATATGATTGCATTTGTTTCCACAGGCTCCCGGTGTTCAACGAGGAGGACAGACGCTTGGTTAAAGGGACATATGACTTCTTTGCCATCAGCCACTTCTGTACCAAACTGGTGACTCACGCCAAAGAGGACTCGTAAGATCAAATCATTTCTTTGTATCATTTAAATGTTAAAATGGCTGTGAAGTTGCAGTGCAGTGCTCGTTTGTAAAAATACCTACACACGAGGTAACTTATTTTTCTGTCTTGCTCCTGTGCAGGTACCTGTACACAACCGTTTTAGAGATTCAGCACATGTCTGACATAACATGGCTCATGTCACCGAGACCTGTTGTACCCTGGGGGCTGAGGAAAGCCCTCAACTGGGTAAGAGACAAGGATACATATCCAATATTACAGTTTTCTTGATTATTTTGTTCTTTTTCTTCAATAGTTTCTTATGTCATTCATTTTGTGGCTTACAGTCTTCATTTGTGTTCATTTACCTGAATATATTGTGTATTTTCTGTTTATTTTGTGGACTCTCAAACATCTTTGGCTTAGCTTGTTTGTTTACTTGATTATTTTTGTTTACTTTTCTTTATTGCCTTGATTATTTTGTTCATTTTTTAAAAAAAGTTTAATTTTCAATGTTATTTTGTCCTTTTTCTGGATTATTTTGTTCATTTCTATTAACTGTGTTTATTATTTTGATTGGCTTTTCATTTTTGCTCGTCTTCATTATTTTGTTCATTTTGTGAATATTTTGTTCAATTCCTTGGCTATTTTATTTATAATTGTTAAATTATTTTAATCTGCTTATTTCGTATATTTGTAGGTAGTGTTTACTTAATGTTTATTTTCTTAATTTAATGTTCAATGCCCATTTTTACATAACTTATTAACCTTTATGTTTAAATAGTGAAAACATAAAAATGCTCTAAGATGGATTTTTCGTGATTTGGGTCTTGAAGTGCCACATTTCTTTTTTGATTTTTGGGAAACACTGATGTGGAGTCCACAGCTTTCAAATCTGAATGAGAGGATGTATTTATGATTAAACTAATGTCTTTGCTACTTATTAATATTTTGGAATAAACAGAAATTACAGGCAGTTAGACACGTACGATTCTGAATGAGTGGACTCCTGGGCGCTGAGATCAGCATTTGTTCTAGAATAAGACAATTGTCACAGTTTTCATGAGACCGGCTGACATCACTGTGCTGCTGTGAAGGTGAAGCAGCATTACTGTGACGTTCCCGTCTATGTGATGGCCAACGGGGTCGAGGAGGATCCAGCTCGCTTCAAAGACAGCTTACGAGTCTACTACCTCTACAACTATGTCAATGAGGCCCTGAAAGGTGAGAAGATGCATTTCAGAGCTCAGTGTTTTTGTTTCTGCTTTTTATGTAAGTCATCAGGTTCATCATGCGCTGTGTTTCCTCTCTCACTCCTCAGCATATACTCTGGACGGAGTAAACCTGAAGGGCTACTTTGCTTACGCTCTGAGTGACCAAAGAGACCCAGGCTTCGGCTTGTACGGCCACATACACGATGAAGTGATCATGAAGGCTTCTCTCTCCAACTATCGCAACATTATTGAGCACAACGGCTTCCCTGTGCATGGAGCTGTGCCGCAGCAGTGTCCCAGCGTGCCTCAGCCCTGTCTGGGATGCCATGTGCTGACCAAGAGGCTGGTAGTGGGCTTTTTGACGCTGGTGGGCTCAGGGGTCCTGATCACTCTGGGTCTGATCATATACTACACAGCCAAGAGACACAAAGAGTACTACTGAGGAGTGATGTGGGACCATTTTAGGCGCTTTCAGAAATGACTCAAGTAAAATATGTGTCCTATTCAGCAGTGTAATGTCTGTTTGATTGTAGCACTTATTTTGACTGTTTTTGGTGGGAAATGTATATTTTTGACATATTTACATATTGCAGGGTTTCTGTAGTTGGGTTTAAGACCTTTTCCTCATGAGCAGGGCCAGACTTGAGTCAAATTTGTGATACAGAATGATATTAGGTGGTCACAGGCATTTTCCGGTGTTTTTTTTTTTCAAAAATCATATTATATTAAACATTTATTGCCTAAAGTTCAGGTTATTCAGTTTAAACTTTTTGAGAATCCGCAGAAACCCTGACAGAAAAATTACATTTTAAATGTGAATAGACTGTATTGTAAGACTTGGATGTATACTTATTACAAAGTTATAATTACTGTATTGTCTTTTAATTTTATTTATAATACAAACAACACAAAACAAAACTGTTTTCTTCTGATCCTTATTTTTATACAAGAGCATCTATTTAAAGTTTAGAAACCTTAAACAATACTAATATGAAGCAAATCCATGGCATAAACTTGTAAGAAAAATAACTCTGGGAGTGATGTCAGTGTGACCACATCTTATGTTTCAGAGTAAATTCTATCAGATCCACTGGTGCTATTGTTGGACAAAAGGACAAATAAGTCATTCAGGGCTGTTGAATCCCTTTTAAAGAAGATAGAGTCCATTTAGAACATCATGGCGTCCAGACCATCCTCCATGAACTTCTTGTAGATAGCCATGAACTTGGCAGTGAAGGCCTCCAGGTGGTAGATGGCTTTGCTGCCCAGCTGCAGTCTGTGTTCATAGTTTGCAGCCATGTGGGCAACTTCTGTCTTCAGGTGGCCATCACAGTTATTCAGCAGCTCAGTAACCAGACCCTGGTAAAGCATTAGAAGTTCAGTTAGCATTGAAATCATACAGTACACGTCATTTAATGGTCTTGATGTAAGATGAGGCACCTTCATAATAATCTCAGGTGGGATGCAGTGAGTCAGGAGCTCATACAGTCTGGCTCGTACTTCCAGCAACCTAGAACAGAAGTAGAAAAAAATAAGGGTTACATCCCCTCAAATCTAATACAGCTCTTTAAGTCTCCATCTGAACTAATAAAACAAACCCAAGCTTTGTGATTTCTCATACCTCTGAGGACTCTGCTGGCTCACTATGGCATTAGCAGTTTCCCTCAGGTAGACCTCCCAGTCTGTCTCTGGGACATCTTGGTCTGCGGAAAATGGATACCTGCAAAATATTAACACAGGCTAAACAAGCAGATATATCCTTATTTAAATACTATAAATAATACTGTTGAGGGTGTGTCAAGATGCGTGCATACTTACTGCTGCACTCTGCAGGCCTCACACATCAGAAGAGCTTTACGGAGATTACGACCAGACTTCTCAGTGATTTGCTTGGCCAGCTCAGGTGGGAGAAGAAGACCCTCTTTTTTACAGACTGTAGTCAGAACGTGGCAGACCTAACAAACAGGAAATAAACATTGATGAGAACATGCAGCAGTTTTAGCAGTTACTGATACAAACAAATGTACATCTTCTCCATGTTACCTCTTCGGTGCTGGGAAGAGGAACTCTGATAGCCAGACAACGGCTCCTGATTGGTCCAATAACTTTGGAGGTGGAGTTACAGCACAGGATGAGACGGCAGGTGGCCATGTACTTTTCCATGGTTCGACGCAAAGCATGCTGGGCATCCTTTGTGAGTCTGTCCACCTCAGTTAGCAACACCACTGAGATCGAAAGTGACAAATTACTTTAACAGAGACACTGATAACATGAATAACGCAAGTTTATTTCAAAGAGAAAAAAAACTGCTAAGCCTAAAACGTATGAATTAAGCAGCCAATGTTCTACTGTTTTTGGGTTTTGAGGTTTATATAAACTCCAATATACATTAAAGCTGTGAATAATGCAGCCCTGAATAATTTTCACAGCAAGATTGGCTTCAGAAAAAAACATGCTCTATTGATTTTTTTGTGATTTGTGACATCACAAACAATATATTCACACTAAAGTCCATTAGTCCTGCCATCCCTCCCTGAGCTGGTATAATTTAAATTTTAAAAAGCATCACAAGTTATAATCTATGATGGTCAAGTTAAAATGAGCCTTGCCTCCATGAGTAATTGACAATCAATCCAAGCAATTTTGTTCAGAAAATTATCCACCAAAGTGCATTCTTGGGTTCTTAGGCCTTGTGACAGAATCTGATCCCAGGTTCTCTTGGGAATGACATGCAGTGAAATCACTTGGAGTATATTTGGCTGTGGGCGGTTGACACCTCACAATAAAATCATAGCGTGTATCAAGGCAAACCATCAAGGAAAGTTCAAGCATCACTTTATTTAACTTTATTTTAGTACAGAAGTCTTTGATAGATCTATGCAGTGCAGCTATAACTTTAATTGCTAAGATACGGGACCTTTAAAACAATATTAGCGTTTCTTACCTTTGAACTCTTTCTGTGTGCTGGACTGAATCTGCTGAGACTGAGCCACAGTTTTAATCAGCTCCTGAATCACTACACGATCTTGATTTCCTGCATCACTGAGACACAAAACAAGATGAGCTTCAGAAAAATGTTTCTAAATTTGTTCAACCACAAAAAAAAAAAAAAAATTCTATTTAAGTAAGTTACTCGTCACCAATTTACCTTGGGTTAACTTCCAAGTGGTAATTGCTTGCTATTGTGTTGATCTCAATTTTTTTCTTTGAAGGAGCCTGTGGACATAACACAGATCAAACACTGATAAAGCAGGCCTTCATGAGAACATATTAATGTGAACTCTTTAATTCTCATCCCTCTTACCACAATGGTCTGATGCTCAATGCGGAGTTTTTCCACTCCAGCTCCATAAAGTTCCCTCAGCAGACACATGATGCGGGTCTTTTTCCCTGCTCCTGATGGCCCATAAACCAGTAAATGTGGGAAGTCGCCACATTGAACCTTAAAAAAAGCACAGACAAGAGTTGCTTCAATGGAGAAAAAAGTTCACAAATACAGTGTGCGATTTCACAAAAAAAGACACAATAATCAAGCTTAAATTCCAGACCTAGGTGGGGATTTAAATAAAACAAAATGCTGTTTGGTAAAGCTCATAGTTTTACGGGCTCTTAAAGCAATTAATATCACACAAACTAAAGGAAAACTAATGGATTTATTTGAACTTAAAATAATCAAGCTCTGCAATGAAGACGAAGATTAGAATTCTGTTGTGAATGGGATGTAGATCACTTTGACAACGTCATCACGTGGCCAGTATCGCTCCAAAACTTCTACAAGACGCTTTGTGGGTCGCTTTAATAGTGGATAATACGTATGATTTTGTCTGATCATAACTGTCGCGATCGAGAAAAGGACAAACTATCTGAGTCAACTGGAGCCAAATGAAATGCTAACAATCCAGCGGTTAGCTGCTGTGTTTCTTACCAGGTTTTTCAGCTGCGCAGCTTGCTCCTTATGATAATCGAGTTTAACGAGAGAATTCGGACGATATTTGTCCACCCACAAACTCATTGTGTTCTATTTTTAAAAGCAGCGGCGTTATTATTGTGGTTAGCGTGACAGCACCGGACCCAGCAAGTCTCCCGCGAAATATCATCAAAGCGGCCCGCTTCCGACACTGCCGCCTGGTCTACAGAGAGCGGAGTGGGCCAAAAAAGGATGTAAAGCGATTGGCAAATTCCCCATATTTCTGTTAACCCGGCAGGATGGTAGGGTTGGTATGTGTGTAATGTCTACTAATTTATTAATAGTGAATGTCTATAATTAGTTAGAAAATGTTTTTTGTTGTAACTTAAGTGGTAGAGAGCTTTAGTTTACTTATCAATGCGGAAGCTAATAGACCAGCTAAAAAAAAATTCTAAATATTGTATAATTATGCGCGAGGGTTTTTTTTTTTAGGAATGTGGGGAGGTAGAAAATACATGGACCATTCAGCAAAAGTGTATAAAGACTTGTTCCATGAAAGAGTTCAAAAGGTTGGTTGGAAATATTTGAATCCAATTTTCCTTCTCAGGACCATGTGTTCAGGCGTTGTTGGTGGCCTGTGCCCCCCCCAGCACAACACCAGGTATGTGCCATGGCCACGTGATCACACAGGACTCACTCAGTCCACATGTACAGATTGATTTGTGCTGATCTAGGCAAACACTCTGGTAGGGAGACAGAATCAGTTAAACAGTGTTACCTTGTAGAACGGAGGTAAGTACTGTGCAATGTTTCTCGGACTGTTGCTTAGGTAATTAATGTTTATTCAGAATACATTTTCCATGCATTGGACAATGTATGTATATAGCAGATGAGTGGCACAAGATACCATATACAGACGTGGATAAAATTGTTGGTACCGCTCTGTAAATGACAGAAAAACCCACAATGGACACAGAAAGAACTTGAATCTGAAAAAAGTAATAATAAATAAAAATTTAATGAAAATTAACCAATGAAAATCAGACATTGCTTTTGAATTATAGTTCAACAGAATTATTTTAAAAAACAAACTCATGAAACAGGCCTGGACAAAAATGATGGTACCCCTAGAAAAGACTGA
>JAQQAE010018233.1:0-11248 GCA_029823295.1 Pseudamia nigra
AATTGTGCGAGGTAGTGCTGTTGATGTTTGTAGACTGTGTAGTCTGGGGGGAGGGGTGGGGGACAGACCGTATGGGTTGACAGGGCTGTATTTGTTAGGCCAACTGCTGATGGGAAGAAACTGTTTTTGTGGCGTGAGTCTTTGGTCCTGATGGACCTCAGCCTCTCACCAGAGTGGAGAGGTTGAAACAGTTCATGTGCAGGGTGGGAGGGATCAGCTGCTATCTTTCCTGCACGCCTCAGAGTCTTGGAGGCGTACAGGTCTTCCAGAGATGGAAGGTTGCAACCACATGCTTTATGCATTTAAACAAAGTTAAGTGTTTGTATTATTCAAAATTTGTATGCCAATTTTTACACTTTTACTGCAAATGAATACCGGCTCCAAATATCGGGTATCTGCCTTCTTAGCTACTAATAATCAGTATCGGTCCTGAAAAACCCATATCGGTTGATCACTAGTCAGAATGCATGTAAAGAAACACTTCAGTTTGTCCGCAATGTGTCAGTATCAAGTGTTATCTCCCTTTTCAAATAATGTTTGAACTATTTGGGTCAAAAACATTAGACCAGATTTCATTCAGCACATGTTAATAGTGTTTGTTGAAGCCATGTAGTTTGTCTGTGAATGGGACTGTAACTTTATCTGAGGACAATTCTCTCATCAGTGTTTTTAGGGTGTGGCTGAACTGGTTTGACATCATTCTAAGAATTATTTGTCATACTGAAAGGAAAGGAACAGATTCTTTGAAATAACATGTTGAGCTGTGGAAGTGGACACTTTGCACTTTTAAAAGGAGGAGCTTCTGGTATATTTATTCAATAATGCTTGGCTCTGTGAGTCGTAATACCAGAAGGTCTGTGGGCAATGGATGTTATGGAACTACTGCAATACATGCCAAATGAGTGCTTCCTTTTTTCTTTTTTTTCTGTTGATATTTTTATTTTATGTTCATACATTTGGATGGTTCTTGGGAACTTCCACCTTCACATTTTAGATTTTAGCCATCTGCTTGTTTCCAATGAGGAATGCATTAAAACATACACTGCCCTGTGTAAAGTGCAGTATTCCATATTTGGTCAAAACTGAGATAAGATAGTGTTTTGACTGAAAATGAACAGTATAATGTACAAAATAATCAAGAAAATGAACAATATTAGAATCAAATGGAACAAAAATGAACAAAATTAGAAGCACAATGTACCCAAAATCAAGTGAATTAGCAAATTAATGCGCAGAATGAATAAAAATGTAACAAAATAATCAACAGCATTATTAGCAATGAACAAAATAAAGGAATTAACAAACAATTTCAGATGCAAACTAAACACATTATTCAAGAAAATGAAAATGATAAAGAAAATACTCAAGAAAGTGAAGAAAATCAACAAAATAAAAGGCAAATGTCTAAAACAATCCAGAAAATGAACCAAAATGAACAAAATAAGACACAAAAGTAACAGAATAATCAAGAAAATAACCAATATTAGAGGTAAATTGAACATGAATGAATTAGAAGCAAAATAAACAAAAGTAACAATGAAATGAGCAAATTAATGAGCAGAATGAATAAAAATTAACAAAGTAATCAAATAGATGAACAAATTTTGACAGAAAATGAACAAATATATTAGGAAATGAAAAAAAGGAATAAAACAAGAGGCAAAATTGCCCAGATAATGAACCAAAATCAACAATGTTTAAATGAATCATGAAAGTGTTAAAAAAAATTAACAGAAAATTTTGAAAATATTCACAAATGTTCATAAAAATTTGAAGCCATTTTCTCTGTTTCACTGCTTGCAGTGGTACTGCAGTTTGCCTTGGAAGGGCAAAAAGTGCACACATACAAAGACAGTGTAGTTAATGTGGCAACCTTATCATATCCTGCTGTACATGAACAAAAATAATGCTGTGATTTCATGATGTTTAATTCTGTTTTTATCACATTTGAGTTGTTCATATAAGTTCAGTCAAAGTTTAAAATGAGGATTTGCAGTTTTAAAATGTTTTGCCTGTTTGTTTTGAAAGTCTACAAATGCACTGGTAGCATCATGTCATGCATTTCAGCTGCCATAAAATTAAGTGAAGTGACTGAACATGACGTGAGGAATATTCACAGTCTTTTTCACCCTTTAACAGGCATTGTGACCACGCTGTTGACCTTTTTGTGTGATCAAATTGCTCCTGTAAAACCTCAGTAAAACCCATTTTTGGCTGTTTATCCTTTTCCCCTCAGTTTGTAAAGTATACAATATATTGATTATTCATATTTCAAAAAATTGAAAAAGATGAAAATTGATTAGACTGACTATTCAGACAATGGCATAAAATGAGACTGAGATTTGAAATAACAAAATCATACATTTTCTAGGCCCCCTGATAAACTGTTACAAAAATAGTGTGTGGGTGTGAAAATGTCTGTGTTCCCTGTGACTGTTAGTTCTTGCCTAAAGTTGTCGTAAATGGGTAGGTCAACCATGAATTAATGTCCATGACATACATGATAAAACCTGAAAAGTTGTTAATGTGAAGCCAGGAACACAATTCTACAATTCTTTATTTCTCCCAGTGCCAGTTGAAGGGTTAAAGCAGGTTTAGTCCCAGTGAGTCTCCCTTTAGGATATAATTCTCTCTTCATTTTCTATCATTTTATCACCTCTCCAGACGTAGTGCATTTATCTTGTATTTCCCTTCTTCTATTGTCATTTCTTCACATCATGGCGTTCTGTCACCTCTCTGGTCTATTTATTTGCAGTACTTATGTTCTCTCACTTTCTGTCCATCTCCATATCTGCATGTCCCATTGCACTTTGTCTCCTCTCCCCCTTGCCTCACTCTATTAAAATCAATAATCTCATAAAAGAAGAGGCCGACATGTAGGCTCAGAGGCAGAATGCTTTGATGCCGGTCTTTGGGGGAGAAGCCAGAAAGCCCATCCATTAGATGTTTTTTTAACATGGGAGCTGCAGGCTGCAGGTGCACCTGGAAACCAGCTGAGTACCAGTGTGGGATAAGAAGACAAAGGTGAAGTGTATTCGTGTACAAGGACAGTGGATTTGTGTCTATACATAGATTGGATGATAAACTAATCCCATATATTTTTCCAGTGTTTTTTAATTCATGCCACAAGCGCATTTCAAATAAAAGGGTCAACGGTAAAGCCTTTTAGGAAGACAATCAGCAAACTCAAGATTCAAGACTCTGTTCTGTTACATTTGTTAGAAAAAAATCACTTACCGGGTATATGACTCTTGATGCTGTTCTGACCTGCAAAGATTAAGTTGACTGACTCAGTGAAACTATGGAACAGAGAAAAACGACTTCAAGTTTTTATTCATTTTCTTTATTATTTTCTTCATTTCTTTGCTAATTTTATTTTGATCATTTTGCTTCTTATTTTGGTCATTTTGTTGATTATATTGTTTTGTTTTTGATTCATTTGAGTTAATTTATTTGATTATTTTGTGAACTTTTTTTCACTTCACTTCCTTGCTCATTGTGTTCAATGGGAAAGATGTTTTCATTCATACTGCTTCTTATTTTGTTCATTTTTTTACAAAGTTATTTTTTGGGCTTTTTTAGCCTTTATTGAAAGTGATAGTCACAGAGAGACAGGAAATGGGGAGAAGAGTGTGGGGAGTGACATGCAGCAATTTGAGCCCAGGCCGCTGCGGTCAAGCCTGAGCCATAGCTGGGAGCCAGGCCCTCAACCAACTGAGCTACTGAGGCGCCCATTTTGGTTCATTTTATGCATCTGCCTCGAGAGGGCGTGTATCAACATCTACCTTAAGAATGTGATAACTCCAGAAGGAAGTAATGCAGGCTGAAGTTTTGTAAAGACATTGTACTGGCTATAACTCGAAGTGACTTGCATAACATTTTTCTTTTGTTTTGGGTCATTTGGCTGCTTATTTTGTTCAGTTTTTACCCCTCATCCTCTGGGCTAAAGGTGTATTGTTTAACACCCACTCCATTGGTGGGTGTTAAAGTGGTAACTCACCGTCAACATATCCAACACCATCACTTTCTATAGGTTCTGAGCTTTCCAACGATACTGTATATCAAGCATCCTGATTGGTCAAATCTATCAAGAACAAACTTAATGCGTAACGATCTCAGACAAATTTGGACTGGTCGCATAGCAACCACACATTATGCGCGGTGCGTGTGCTTCGTTTGCTTCCGGGTTTGTTTTTAACATTTTTGGGACATTATTGATCAAAAAGAAAAGCAATGGATTATCCAGGGAAAAGCTCCAAACTTACTCCAAACGAGGCTTTAGGACTATTTTTGAGGATACTGGATACTGGTGATAATATACAGCTGAGTGGCTCATTTTCCGATCACCAGACATGCCAAATACGTGTGATGAACAAACAGATGGACCAGACAGAAATGAGCACATATCGACTTGAAAACAGGTATTTACTGTTTGATTTTATTATAAGCTCTTTAGTTATGACTGCTGTAACTTATTATACGATGTACTGACCTATTGATTTATTCATCTGTGCCAAACGGTGCTGACTTTGGCATGGTGCATTGCCGCCTGTTAATTTTTTTTTTTTTACAAAAACCTGTGTATTTTTGGCCTGCTTCACTTGATTCTCATCAAACTTGCTGCAGTTGTTGTTCATACATTGGCTCAATCATTTCTGGCTTTGTAGCCTTCCCTATTGAGAAATGGCTTCATATTTGATGTGAATGTGTGGATTTTTTTCAGACAAAATACAGATTTATGTATTTAAAACCTCATTTACTGTCACTCAGTATAATCTATTTTCACATCAGCAGTAATCACTAAGGACCCCACTTCCATCTGACACTAAGATTAGACATGTACGTAGGTCTTATAGAAGCTGAGAAAAAGATTATTTATTGTGGGTATTTATTGTGGGCCATTTTCAGAGAAATAGGCTCAGGGCTTTAGAGGTTAAAACCGTGTATGTTAGCTCATAAAGAAACAGAAGCTCTATCTACAGTGTACAGTATAATATCATCAAAAGATTCAGAGAATCACGAGGAAGGCCGGAGATCAAAACTGGATGCTCGTGATCTTCAGGCCCTCAGGTATGTGTTCTTTCACAGTTTGGATATTTTCAGCATTAATGTACAATGTTGAAAATAATAAAAATAAAGAAAAACCTTTGAAGGAGAAGGTTTGTTCAAACTTTTGACAGGTAGTGTAGTTCTCCTTTGTGTTTTCATACTTAAATATTAATCCAGATCCCCCCAGACCTAATTTAGTTTCATAATGCCTGTGTTTACGGCATATTTAAAGTTGAAATACATCTGCTTTCAGATTACAGTCCTGCAGCACTTCCTGACTCTTGATCGTAGTCTTATTTATAAAACCGAACATAGCTACACCCTCACAGCAATTTTTTTCACATTAACTGGCTCATGTTAATATATATTTAGACATTTGTTGGACACAGAGCTCATGCTGGCAACGGCCAGAGTTGCTAGGAGATTTGTGACTTAACTACACAGCCTTTATATCATAGATGGGGAGAATATCATAAAAACAAAAGCAGCACCATGGACCAAGCAATTTAGTTTGTGGCATATTTAAGTGATATTTTTGTATGTTCATGTCACTATGAAGACCAGACAGTCAGAATACTGGTAGAGAAATGTTGGAGTTGAGAGATTTACTTAAGCAACGGAGCAAAGTGAATCAATTACATGATGCTCTCCATGGTGTGAAAAAGGGATGACTGTAGTTTTGGTTCATTATTTTAGATGTGCATTGCTCTGACCAGAGGCTGTTTTAGTGATTTCACATCCATTTGTTTTATTCCAAACGTCACACTAATTTTAGAATTCAGAATAAAAATGATCACAAAAAAGTAGACATTATACAGTACATAGTGAAAATCAGACATGCGTACTGCTTATTCTATTGATTTTACATCTCCTTGTTTTTAATTTGACATGGTCTTTTATAGTTTTACTGTACATTTGCTGGCAATTTATTTGTCTGATCTAGCTCTTTTAATTTGCTTTACATTTTTACTAATGTTGTGTTTGTATTTATTTTATGTATTCCCATTTATTCTATGCACCAATGAAAATGACAGTCCTCCGTCAGGGTGTTTTTTCAGAGGTTAAATAAATAGATGATGATGAAGTAAAGTATCAATTAGAAAAAGTGTTATTTTCAGTAGAGAGGAATATTAGTTTTAGCAGGTGCATTTCTCAGAGCACAGACATTTCAGTATGCAGTACACCATGCTGTTCCTTCCTTTGTGGTGGAATCAGCTGAAAAGTCTCATCATGTAGTCGACAAAGATGGGAATTTAATTTACCTATAAAATGGCAAGGGAGCCAAGGTAGGCAGGTGTTAGGGCTGGTGGGAGGAAGGCTCAATATACGTGCCAAAATGATGTGTCAGTGGGGAATGTGGAGGTGCTTGAAAATTGTTTGGTGTGTAAGGTGGCTTTCTTTAGGATCAGGGAAAGGCTTTGTTGTTGCCTTTTACTCCCAGGGCTCTAGACTGAAGGGGTATTGCCACCACCCTGGTGGTGGGCAGGCTGGTGGGTGATAATTCATTAATGGAGAGGCCTAGGGTCACCAAATCTGCAACAAAAATGTGGCAGCTCAAGACCTTGGTCAATTTTGAAAGGTCAAACTCGGCCAATGTCATATTATCCGATTTCCTTGTTCGTGGATTAAGGTCTTTAAACACAGGGTGCATTTTTTTGAAGTGATAAATCCATGTTTACATCGTGAGTACTTTCACACAAAATGCAAATACAGTGCAGCTATAAAGCAACGTTTCATTTTTTTGCTTTTCTATGCGAGGTTGATTTGTTGGATTTTGCGCAGCAAATAAATGCATTGACAAGGACATAAGGTACCTGTTGAGATGTAGTCATTGTTTTATATGGAAAAGATAAAACTGACAAAGACATTAAACTAAAGGAGAACATGTCAAGAACTGGACTATGAGGACAGTGAGGAGTTTGTGTAATGTGAATGTCATATGAATCAGATCCACTTTGCACTAGGTGTGATCATACCTGGACATGACATAGTCCCAGTGGAACAGAAGACAATAGAGACACTTAAAGGAGACACAGGGGGAAATACTGTACACATTCTGCTCCAGGTGATAAGTCGTTTCTATTTGCACTACCAGTCAAAAGTTTTAGAACACCCCAACTGAAAAATAATGTACATTTCAGAACTCTACATTATTGAATTATACATAACCGGGTTAACAATTTAAAGCTGTTCAGCGCCAATGGAGATTGAACAAGCCTTGAAAGTTGGTGCAACTCATTCCTAGAGGTGTCTCAAGTTTGCTTGATTAACTTAAAACCCCTCTGTCTGCAAGCAGTGAAAGTAGTGTTGGGACACACTGTGGCACCATACCCTCATGAGCATTATTTTAACAGTACTGTACTGCAGTAAGCATTGTATTGCTATAAAAATGCAGAGGAAAAGGAACAAAAACAATGGAAGCCTGACAGATCATCATAAAACACTGGAAAATGCCTATGTCAATTGTGAAGAAAGTCAAAGTGTCAGTGAGTACAGTTCCCTTCACCATCAAAAGGCATTCAGAGACTGGGGGAAACTGACAGGAAGAAGTCTGGCAGATCCAAAGAGCAAGATGGTGTTCTGTCTCTCTTCCATTGTTTCTGTTCCTTGCTTGAATTTCAACAAAAAAACTGGAAAAATTGGAGTGTTCTAAAACTTTTTACCGGGAGTGTACATACATCCAACAAATTGACACCCGATATACTGTACTGGAATCAAGGTGAAAAAGTCACTTCTGTGAGAAACTCATATTGCATTTGGTATGGTTTGTTTTGATGCAACATAATCAGCAGCATTTCTTTGTGACGCACCTTTGCTCTTGAATGGAGAGGCATAAAGTCACCAAAGTTACAGCAAAGATGTGTGAGGAAAGGACTGGCAAGGAGGTATCACTGGTGTCCACTACTATTTTTGAATAATTATGTATCTACTGCTACTAGTTGTATTCTTTCCAGTCTATCTGAGTAATAGATTTTTTAAAATCTCTTTGTTTCTGCAGGATTTTCTGGGCCAGGCTTACTGCACCCTGGGAGAAGTGGTTGGATCCTTGGGCAGTCGCTTAGAGAAACCTCTAGGGTGAGTAGGTCGAAAAAGGGACTGTGCTGAGATTTCAGTAATTGAACAGTTGTGTCATTTGGCACCAATAAAATCAAATGGTACAACTGTCATGGATTATTTCCCTTGTAGATCAGGGATGAGCGTTTCCGCATCTTCACAGCTGGAAATAAGTGTTCACATGTTTAGAGTGTATGGAGACCAAGACCAGAGCAGAAACGCAGTAAGGGCAAAATGACAACCAAGTTTTATAATACAGTGGAACCTCGGACAACGACAAATTCGGATACCAACGAAAAAAACAGCAAAAAAATTGAACCTCGTAACGACGAATTATTCGGACAACAACGCTCGGGTCACATCTGCGTCACTTTCGGGTCTTGATGAGAATGACCCGGAAGTCAGAGCGCTAGCCGCTAGCACTAGTGCTAGGGAAGCTAGCGGCTAGCTAGCGCTAGCCAGCTGTGAAACAAGACTGCCTCACCATTGGCATCTATGAATCAGCTCAACTCCTTAATGCAGAACCTGACAGCGTGGTTCGTCTGTCCTAGCCTCTGCCATTGTAAGCTAACTCCACTCTGGAACCGGCTATGTTGTTAGCCGTAGCCTGGGCAGGCCCGCGTCGGCTCGTCGGGTGCGCGGGAAGGTCTCCGCGGCCCTACGGATGTCTTCCATTATGTCTCTCCACTGCAGTCCATCCATTTGATTTTGGAGGATCACTTTTAAACCTGTTTGTGGTTACGGCCTTCTTATTGACCACAATCATTATTTTGCAGAGGTAGATGTCTTCCTTTATATTTATTCCTTCTGGGATCAATCCCAGATTCAAAACCTGGGGGTGGCTGGGAACCTTATAATTTAAATGTTTTCCAAAAGTCAGATAATGTTATCCCAGAAAAGATGTAGTTTGACACAAGACCAGAAAATTTGATAGTGATTTGCATTAATGTGTCCTCACCATCTTCAAAATCATTGCTGTATTCTAATCTCTTTACTTTTAACTTTAGGTGTGACAAAAACATATTAATTTTCTCCAATCAAATTCCCAGCATCTGGATCTTGTGGAACTATAATAACAATAATAGTGGATTGGACATAGTGCTTTTTCAAGTCTCCTTCCCAAAGTGCTTACACTGAATCCATTATTCATTCACTCCACATTCACTCCTGGTGGTGGTAAACTACATCTCTACCCACAGCTTTCCTTGGGCAGACTGACAGAAATGTGGCCGCCAATTCTTGCCAACGGCCTCTCCAGCCACCACCAAATATTCATTTGTTCATACAAGGCAAAGCAGGTGAAATGTCTTGCCCAGGAACACGACAATGACTGGGACAGAGCGGGATTCGAACCTCCAGCCCCTGTGTTGTATTTTGCACAATAAATGCTAGTCACCCTCTAAAAAATCAGTCTGCAGTTTGTCTTCCCATTTAAGGTTTATGTATAATGAATCATTACCATTGCATTTCTGTATGCATGCATACAGTTTAGAAACCATTTTTGAGTATTAACAAACAATATGAATGGATAATCTAGTCATATTTCAGTAAAACTGCGATTTTGATCAGTCTTGAAATAAATCCAGTTCTGTTTGCAATCAAAACAGTTCATGAAATAATATGGTTGGTTCTGGGATTAGACTGAGATGTTCATAACTGATCTTGAGACCGATCTTGAGGACTGCAGCGCCAGCTGGTATTGCTTGTACTTGTTACTTGTATTACTGGTATTGCATTCACAGGTTAATAAATCCTGACTTCATGATCCATAATTTATTGATTGGAAAATTAGGATTTCATCTGTACTATAATTAAACAATTGTGGATATGCTGAATATTTATTTTCCTCACTTTGTGCTGGTGGTTTACCACATGTGAGAAGTGCAAACTTTTGGTGTGTGAAAAACAGGTCACTGAAGGAAATTCTCCCCCTTCAGGGAACAATGTTGACTCTGGGCTGATTTGCTGTTTTCTGCAGCAACAGCTAAGCTAGCAGACACTTTTTATAACAAGCACAAAGCAATATATTTGACTTTTTTTTCTTGAAAGCAATAACTAGCTACAACTTTAGTTCTTTTTCAACAGTTGCTCCTTTTTAACTTTGTGTCGGCTGAAATGCTCTGATCAGCATCTTCCTCCTCCCAAGAGAACTGGTAAAATATATGATGTGCTGTTTCTGTAGTGACTTGTAGTATTCTCAATCTCTCTTCACTGAGTGGGTCTCTGCGGCCCCGAGAGATTAGTACTCTAAATCCATCTTACATACTGTACCATAATGAATAGGTGGGATGGCTTCTGAAGAGTGAGTGTGAAAAGACCTGCCAGTCAAATCAGGAACACTTAGGTAAATAAGATACACTGATTTACACTATATAGAACAAAACCAGCTGCCAACTGGCCTGACTGGAATATTATCAATGATGTCCGTGTGTTCTGTTTCTGGGGAAACTAAGCTGAGTAACAGTGAATACTTTACCAACGCAGCAGCAAATGAAGGCACACTCATCATTCACACTCTTCCACAACTCAGTTACACTGTTTCCATTTCCACCCAAACACTTACGGATTTAGTAGACATCAATATTGCTCATGATGTTAGGCAGCTGGTACTGTACATATCCTACTGCACATGCCCTCAACTGCTCGTTTGTAACATTGTTTTTTTCGTAATGCTTTTGTGGTATTCACAAAATTATATATTCCCCCAGTAGAAACCATAGTCATGTCACAGGTTCATCTTAGATTGACTGATGGTGGAAAAAAACATTTTCCCTGTTCAGCCTCCAGTTTGCTATGCTTTACTGTGTGCAGCCATCAGCTCATATTGTTTGTGAAGGATATGATTTGTATTTCCAGTTTTCAGGATCTGCTTCATCACTGTCACTTCAAATTTCTCTCAAAGGAAAGATGGGAGCAGCATGCCAATGATCTTGCCAGTACCTTTTGATCAGGTTTAAAAGTTATTATTTGATTGCAATGGATGGGTGTTGAAACAGTCTAATAATACCATAACAAATAACAGCTTCACTGATTGACCAGTATAGTACAGTGGTACCTCGCATAACGACTTTAATCCGTTCCGGCGTCACGCTCGGTATCCGAATTTCTCTGTATCCAAAGAGACTTTTACATGTAAATCCATTAA
>JAQQAE010018234.1:0-11248 GCA_029823295.1 Pseudamia nigra
CAGATGATTTTTTGTTGTTGTTGTTGGAAGTTGTATGTATTTGTTCGCTCCCATATATTGTCCGAATAAACCATTCACAATTCAAATTCAAATTCAATTCAATTCAAATGAACAAAATAATCAAAAACATCAGAAAAGCACCCAACAACAACAACAAAAAGCACAGAACAAAAATGGGCAATGTAATTGGTAAGATCAACAGAGTAATCAAAAAAATAATGAGAAATGTAACAAGACACAGACAAATGATCAAGTAATTGATTATTATAAAGAAAATAAATAAAAATGAAACCAAGACTTCTCACAAGAATCTAATCAATAAAATGAACATAAATTAACAAAATAATAAAAAAAATGAATCAAAAAAGCAAGGTAATCAAGAAAATAAAAAAACAATTATCAAAATAATCAAAAAGATTATCAAAGAACTGAGGAAAATAAACAAAAATATATCAAAATAACCCCAGGAAACTGAACAATATGATCAAGGAAGTGAACACAAACAAGTGAAGTAATGTAGAAATGATTGAAAATGAACAAAACAGTCAAGAAAATGCGCAGTAGCAAGAAAACAATCTAGAAAATGAATGCAAATGGATAACATAGTCAAGAAAATGTACAAAAATGAGCGACGTAACCTAGAAAATGAATAAAAATGAACAAACAATGCAAAAAAATATTAGACAAATTGATGACCCAATGAAAAAAGTTGCATAATCCATTTTAGATCAGGAACCTATATTTGGAAAAGGCAGGTGCAGTGTATGGTACTTTTGTAAAGTTGCTCCTTTAAGGGAAATCCTCAAACCCTTTATTTCAGTCTGTCTTCTCGACTGGGACGTTTTTTATTCTGCTGCTGTCCACAAAGCTCATGTGTCTTAAGTTCTGAGGAGAAAGTGGTCAAAGCTTTTCCACCCCGATGGATGGTGCGTGTTCCTAGTCCAGACGGGTAAATACCTTGGGATAAAAATACACACCGAGCTCCTGCATCCGTCCATGTTTCATTCACCTCTGCACCCTGTCTTTGCTTTTCACCCACAGAGGCTTGATTGAGTGGTTCTCAGACCAGCCTCGACAGGTTAAGTAGGTCACGAGACGCCGCGCCGTGCAGGTCCTGGCCTACTGCTAACTCACATTACCACCTACATCTGTTTGAAGACTTTACTTTAAAGGCCCATAAGTCATGTTGTCATGAGCAGTGTTTTCAGGCAGACCGCCGTCTCTTACATCACACCTCACAGAGGACTTTGCTCTGGTGAATGCCGATGAGTTATAAGTGAAGCTGTTTGCTGCGTGGTCTCTTGGAATTGACTCTGGCACATTTGCTTATTGAATGTCACATTTCATTCATAATATCATGATAACTTATTATAATAGTCCTTCATGATTCACGATAAGTTAGGATATTATGAAAACCCACGCAGGACTGTGGTGCTTCCTCTGGGCTAATTGTCACATCATTTTATGCAGGAGGCTCTTGCATAAAACATGGTCATTTGCCACATTTTGTAAGGCACCAGCACATATCTGTTTATACATAAAAATTGCACTTGTTATTTTTTACTATGAAAGCCGTTCTATGACTAGAGGCACATACTTTTATTAGCGCCATTGTTTTTGATCAAATATATTCAGTTTGAATTCACTTGATTCAAGAAACAATAAATTATTCCGCAGACCGAAGATCTCGGACTGTGTGTTTAATTTATTTAATATGTAATATGTGCACATTTGTTGCTTTGGAGCTCATGTTGAAATCTGTAAGTGGGTTTCCATCCAAATGTATTGTATTGATTAAAAGTTTATGTTTACATACTTTTCCATCCACTGCTGTCTTCAATATCATGGTTTAAACTTTAAACTTTGCCACTTGTTTCATACAGTAATGGTGAACTGTTAATGTGGAAGCTGGAAAACACTGCTCACGCTCATCTAGTGTTTATTTTAAACTGTTCTATGGTTTATCAAAACCTTTGTTAAACATTTTATTTTGCAGCTTAATTTTGGTAGAATTTTATTTAAGCTTTCAATACAATAAGGCATGTCAGCCAGCTCTTACTGTTTTTGCAACGGCAGTTGTCCTGTCAGCAGTTTTACACAGGTCTCTTTTATCGTTATGGTCTAAAACATGCAAAGTAAATCATACTGCCTCCTATATCCCAAAACATCTGAGAATCATTATCAAGGGAGAGAAAGTTGTTTTACACACAGAGACAGGCTTACTGAGAACATCTCAGTTTGAGGAGTAGCCTCTGTGTCGCAAACTGTTGCTCAAATCATCAAAATCATCAACAGTAATAGGATGTTTGTCTGAACATATAATTTTTATGTAGGTTAAGTGTGAATTATGCAAGACAATGTGAGTTAAACAAGTGAGAATTCCTGGAGTTGAACAAACACCACTGCTCTCATCTAACATGGAAATTAATGTGGCCAATGGATGGACCTTCTGTCACACTTGTTCTAATTAAGCTGGACATTCTGAAGAGTGAGTGCTTCAAATCAAACAAAAAATGTAGCACTTGTTTAATGACTAAAAGCTTATGGAAGTGGAAAAATACTAACAATGTCTGCAAACAAACAGTAGACAATATTTTGGTAGATTCTGGTTATTCTTCATACTTGTCTGTCAGTTGTGGTTTTACATTTGTTTTTTTTTTTAATTAGTCAGCTATCCCACTAATAATAAATATGTCAAATTAAGGTCCTTCTATGCTTTCAAAAAGCAGGTAACACAATATTTCTTAGATTCTTCAGCACCATGGACAATTACATAGATTATTAATTGTCTGTAATTACTAATCTATAATTAGTTGTCAGTGCCGCTGTCCATGGTGCAAAGGTGTCCGTCAATGTAGTGTGTCACTGTCCATGGTATTATTAATATATCATTAGATTATTAGTGGTCTGTCGCTGTCCGTGGTGCTGAAGTATCTATCATTCATCATCTGTGGCTGTCCATGGTGCTAAAGAGTCTACCACGAGTAGTCTGTACCACGGTCCATTGTGCCAAAGTGTCCACCATTATAGCATGTCACTGTCCATGGTACTAAAGTATCTATTAAAATATACAACTTTCCTCTTGCCCTTCTCCCCTTTGCTCACAGACAGGTTGAGAGAGTCTTGATGATAGAGTGAACATTAAAATGCATTATAGAAGAGAGACTCGATACAGAGACAAAATGTCATAAAATTGTCAATTAGGCTGTAATTTTCTGGTTCTTTTCAAAGCATGTACAGTACACACAAGAGCAGACATAAACCCACCCACACCACCAAAACGTATTAGAAGCCAGTGAGCCAGTGAGCTATCCAACATGTTAGCATCACATATATGTCCATAAATCATATATAAGAGAGAATAATCATGTCCCTCATAAATACATACACTGTGCTCTGTGACACCCCCCTCCTCCTGCCCCTCAGTTTGGTCCACTGCATACTTCATTGCATTTGAGCTGCAAGTGACCCGCACCAGGGTTCACTTGCAAGTGAACCAAGACCCCCACTTTTCACACGGACCAGAGTTCACTTGTTTCAGTGAGCATCCACACTTCTCCAAACAAACCAGACTATCCGTGGGAGCAGACCAGAGTTTGTTTAAAGTGGACCAAGCAGCGGCAGAGCGAATGCACCCTTAGTCCATGTTTCGATCAGAGTGAGTAGGCATTGGTGTCAATATGGCAGCACCAGAGGGTCCTTATTTGAGCTTCCACACAGCTCTTCAGAAACCTGCGGGTGACCTCACAGAGGGTTTGTTCATGTTTTATATCGAATCTATGCTTCTGATGCGTAATGCAATGTCATGTTTAAAATTGCCATTCACTCTCCTCCCTCAAAAGATCCACAAACACTCTCTAATCATGTACTATCTACTTGGCATCAATTCATAAAATCAGTTTTCAGTGTACGGTATGTGCCATGCACATGCATTAAAGTGATTTGTGGCAAACCCTCGCCTACCTGCTCCCTCACCATGAGAGTAAAAATGGTGTCACATTTTGTACGTACTACCCTGTGCACAGTGACATATGTTGCGGGATTTTAATTAAAAACCAACAAACGAGTGTGTCTTAAATCTTTTAATCTGAATGTAAAATCACACATATTTTGATACAGAAGATCCTAATATTCAAGCCCAGCATTCATAGAAAAGCATGCAATGCTGATTGACAACAGTGAGGACAGGATTTGAGCCACAGTGACTGTTCTAGTAACAAATAGGAAGCTCAGCTGCAGCTCGCTGGCTGCCAGAAGCTAACAAGCCAACAAACTAACCACAAACAGCACATCGTGTAACCAAATGAACAAGCAACTGTGTAGAGAGAAACACAAATGCAAAGCCTGATTATATTTTTAGGATTTATTCTACTGAAAAGTGCATATTGCTTAATTTTTCTTCCTGTATTTTCACTTTTGATTTGGTTTTGCTTCCTGCTGCCTCCTCAGCTGCACACATACCTGTCAGATGAAACACAGACTGCAAATTGGTCTGAATCTGAGCGTTAGCACACTTTCTCCTTTAAGTGGCAACCAGCTGTCCAGAACCATGTTATTCACTCAGCCCTTCCCAAACTGAGGATCGATGTCCAGTATGGACCTTTGAGTCTCTTTTATGGGTTGCCTTGGTTAGTTTGCCGTTTTGGATCATTATTCTTAATATTGTATTTTATTCTGTTATTATTTGTTACCATTCTTGCTTATTCTATTCATTTTCTTGGTTATTTTGTCATCTTTGCTAAAGTGCCTTGGGGGGGGGGGGGGTCCTGACAGTTCTACCATAGCCCAGTTTCACTTATGATAATCACACAGCGTACTTACAAAGTTGTCGGTTGCAATCTGCAGCCCTATTTTGATGATTTTGGGTACAGTGGGTCAGACGTTTGCTTGTCTGTCAGCAGCCACAGAGGGGCAGAGTGCACATGGCCTGGCTTCTCAAGCGGGATACGAACAGCTTGTCAGCCACACAGCTCTGTGCCGTAGCAGGGTGTAAATGGCTCGGCTTCAATTTGTTTCTTGCAGAGTCACACAAGTTTGTATTTGACACCAGACCCACTGGCCTTCTATTGTTTACAAAAGTGCTACCCAGTGAAACTCTTGCCTTGGCCTGGAAACTCCAAATAAGGCAAATCCACTTGTTTCAGAAAGCAGCTCACCGCTTGTTTTCACCCGTGTTTTCAGTCTGAAATAACTATAGACAATTTTTGAGCAATGATGGGTGTAGTTCTAGTTGAGGGGGACCCAAAATTGAAATTAAATTGCTCCAAATGAGCATGTCATGGGCACTTTAGTTTCTGTTTTGTGTTTTACTCTGCTATTTTTTTTCTCATTTTTGTGTACTATTTTGTTTTGTTGCTGCACATTTTGATCTTTAGATGGTTTGTTTTTATTTCTTAGTATTTGGTTTGTTTTTGTTCATTTTCTTGATTATTTTCTATGTTTTTGCTACCTTTTGTTTATTCTGTGGAGTTTTGTTCATTTAAAAAATATTTTTTTTGTTAATTTTGTGCATTATTTTCAGTTGCAACTAATAGTCTTTGTTCACAACATTAAGAATTACAGTGCATCCGGAAAGTATTCAATCCCCTTCACTTTTCCACATTTTGTTACAGCCTTATTCCAAAATGGATTAAATTCTTTTTGTTCTCTCATCAATCTACATACAAAACCCATAATGACAAAGTGAAAAAGTTTTTTAGAAATTTTTTGCAAATGGATAAAAAATTTAAAAAACTGAAATATCACATGTACATAAGTATTCAACCCTTTATTCAGTACTTTGTTGAGGCACCCTTGGCAGCAATGACAGCCTGAAATCTTCTTGGGCTTGATGTTTCCCGAAACCACTCCTTTGTTATCTTGGCTGTGTGGTTGGGGTCGTTGTCCTGTTGGAAAGTGAACCGTCGACCCAGTCTGAGGTCCTGAGAGCTCTGGAGCAGGTTTTTATCCAGGATGTCTCTGTACATTGCTGCATTCATCTTTCCCATAATCCTGATTGGAAGGTTCTCCCATTTCTTCAAAGTAATGCTGGACCTCTGTTGGAATGATCATCCGGTTCTATGCCTTTCCCCACATCTGTGCCACAATATAATGCTGTCTCAGAGGTCCACAGACAATTCCTTTGACTTCATGGCTTTGCTTCTGCTCTGACATGCACTGTCAGCTGTGGGGCCTTATATAGACAGGTGTGTGCCTTTCCAAATCAAATCAAATCAATTGAATTTACCACAGATGGACTCCAGTCAAGTTGTAGAAATATCTCAAGGGCAGTC
This sequence comes from Pseudamia nigra, assembly GCA_029823295.1. Classification (NCBI taxonomy): domain Eukaryota; kingdom Metazoa; phylum Chordata; class Actinopteri; order Kurtiformes; family Apogonidae; genus Pseudamia; species Pseudamia nigra. The sequence continues at coordinate 6,273 of JAQQAE010018234.1, forward strand.
AGTGGAAACAGGATGCACCTGAGCTCAGTTTTGAGTGTCATAGCAAAGGGAGTGAATACTTACGTACGTACGTGTGATATTTCCGTTTTTTTTTTTTAATCCATTTGCAAACATTTCTAAAAAACTTTCTTTCACTTTGTCATTATGGGTTATTGTGTGTAGATTGATGAGAAAAAAAAAGAATTTAATCCATTTTGGAATAAGGCTGTAACAAAGCAAAATATGTAAAAAGTGAAGGGGATTGAATACTTTCTGGATGCAACATAATATAATAAGATCCATCCATCCATCATCTTCCACTTAGGTTTGTGGGGTCAGCGGCGAAAGCAAAGAAGCCCACACTTCTCGCTCCACAGCCACCTCCTTCAGCTCCTCCACAGGGCCCCCCAGGCATTCCCAGGCCAGCTGAGTGACACAGTCTCTCCAGCATGTCCTGGGTCTGCTACAGGGCCTCCTCTCAGTTAGAGTTAATTTTGGTCACTGGCTCACCAAGGCCCCGCCTTTCACTGCCACCCAAACCACACAGCACTGGACCCTTACGACACGACCCACAGGAAATTTTCATCATAAGGGTTTTCTGAATTGCTCACGGCATCATAGCTCCTTGGATCACTCAGGCACAAAACCCCTCCACCACAATATGGTGGTGATTCAAGGAAGGGCATGATAAGATCAGTTTTCCTTTTTCTTGGCCATGGTATTATCTATAATATACTGTAGAAAAAAGCCTTGAAAACTGGCAGAAGTACACATTTAGTTTGTTTGCTTTTGAGCTGAATCATTTAAGGCTGGCATACACTGTGTGATTTTTCAGACCCAATTGGCACCCGTGCACGCCCCTGGCATTCACAAGCGTTTGTGGCCACAGATTGTGCCTCATACCCCCCGCTGTTGTATGAGCACCCCGAGCTGTCAGAGCTGCAAATCGTGCATTGGACAGTTTCAAACATTGATTTCCTGTCAATCACCTTCCGTTTTCTCTGCTTTTCTCCTCATGGCACCTGTGCAGCCATAGCGAAGTGAGTTACATCAAATGAAATCAAGACATAAGCAATAGACATCACTTACTGTGTCCAATTAGTTAGATTTGGATACAAGTTTATACATTTCAGCCAACATATACATAAAACGCATCAATATTAAAAGCTCTGTGTGTGTGTGTGTGTGTGTGTGTGTCTGTCTGTATGGCCGGTGTGCACTGTACGTGGCAGAGAGAGAGAAAGAGAAAGTGGAGTGCAGCTGCACCAGGTGGAAGAGAGAAGGGAAGAGAGGAAACAGACAGTGAAAAAGCTACAGAGGTGGAAAAAACACAGTATTTCTGCCCAGTATTGACTGAAAAAACAGACTGATCACTTATACAGTGTGTTATGGCACAATCACATACAGCCATCGGAACACACAGTATGCGCTGGATTTACGTGTGTTTGCAGCCATAACGGTTGCGCAGTGTATGATACCTTCACATTCATATGTTTCTAAAATCGCACAGTGCACACCAGCCATGAGGGAAACACAACTAAACTCATCCTCAGCGCAAACAGTTGCTCTGCTCCCCATTCCCAACAGACCTAACCCCTTTCACCCTAATCACCTGCAAAATGTTACAGCCTCATTCAGATGAAGCTCATTTTCAGATGGTTTTCAACTTCTCGCTGAACCCTGTCAGCGTCCGGTGTCAGCAAGGCCGAATGGCAGATGGACAGATGGACGCCTCCATCCATATTCATTCACAGGATTCCTCGTGTCTCATGTAAAGTCCGTCTGTCAGTGAGCAGCATGTGTCAGTGAGTCGATGAAAAAGTGTCAAGGGGGGAGAAAAAGGACTATTTGAACATCAGAACATGGACAGCCAGTCCAAAATAGTCACTGAAGGAGATCAATTGAGGGATATTAATAGCTTTGGTGTCAAAATGGCTGAAAGGTGCATGGCAGCAGGAAGGAAATCACTCTGTGCCAGATTTACAAATGTTTTGGCTTTGTCAAACAGAAATGCCTGTGAGATATCTCTTTCCACATTTTTTGCCTTTAAAACAGACGCCAATTCCAGTGAAATCGGGACATTGTGTGAAACATAATAAAAGAAGAACACAATGATTTGCAAATCCTTTTTAACCTGTATTCAATTGAACACACTAAAAAATAATTAGTTTTCAACCTGATAAACTTTGTTTGTTTTTTATTGCAAATATTCACTCATTTTAAATTTGATGCCTACAACATGTTCCAGAAGAGCTAGGACAGGATTGTGTTTAGTACCGTGTTGCATCACCTTTGCTTTTAACAACACTCAATAACTGTGTAGGAACTGAGGACACAAACTGTTGAAGCTTTGCACGTGCAATTCTATCCCATTCTCGCTTCATGTACGACTTCAGTTCATCAACAGTCTTCATAATGCTTCATAATGCGCCAAATATTTTCAATGGGAGACGTGTGTGGACTGCAGGCAGGCCAATCTAGTACCTGCACTCTTACTGTGAAAACACGTTGTTGTAACATATGCAGAATATGCCTTGGCATTGTCTAGCTGGAATAATTAGGTTGTTGATACATGGCTTTCACTTTGCAGGGTAGTTTTAACTATATTTATGATGGTTTTCTGAAGTGTTCCTGAGCCCACTTGGTAATATCCTTTACAGAATGATGTTGGTTTTTTATGCAGTGCAGCCTGAGGGATCGAAGGTCACAGGCATTCAATGTTGGTTTTCGGCCTTGTTGCTTACTTGCAGAAATTTCTCCAGATTTTCTGAATCTTTTAACGATATTATGGGCTGTAGGTGATGAAATTCATAAATTACTTGTAATTGTACATTGAGAAATGTTATTCTTAAACTGTTGGAATATTTGCTCACACAGGTGTTCACAAAGTGGTGAACCTTGGTTGTGAATGACTGACCTTTCAGGGATGGTCCTTTTATACCTGATCAGAACACTCACCTGTTTCCAGTTAATCTGTTTACCTGTGGGATGTTCCAAAAAGGTGTTTTTTTTAAAAGAATTTCGGTTTGTAATTATGATGACTATTCATAAAAGCTATTTGAGTAAAATGAAAAAAACTACTCAAGTATCTTCATAACATTCTAACATTTTTTAAAAAAGCTAATGACCTGCTCATATTTTGTTTATTAGAACTTTTTTTTTTGCATTTTTGTCAATTTACTTAATCCTTTTTAATTTAACATTTTTCCTTTTTTGCTGCTTTCTTGGTTGACTTTTCTTCACATTTTTTCTTCATTTTTCTTCTTTTTTTGTTATTTTGCATTATTTTGTTAATTATCAATCCATCATGTGCTCACATTGTTACCTCCGCTGAGGAGGTTATGCTTTTGTTCAGTGTCAGTTTATTTATAGATCCATTTCTTTGTTTGTTTCTCCGCAACATAACTCAGAAAGTTATGAACGGATTTGGATGAAATGTTCAGGATAGGTCAGAAATGGCACAATGACCATTACATTCTGGGAGTGATCTGCATGATTGTCTTTTTAAAGGATTCTTCACCATTTTGAGATAGGACCAAATTCAACATTTGTCCTTGTAACGTCACAAATAGTACCACCACAGAATTTAGCCAAGAAACGTAGGGTAACACCACCGTAGATTCTATTAAACCACAAAGTTTGATTCAGATATGGACAGTATTCTGGAAATAGTGATCAAGAATGCTTAAACTCACAGTGGTTGAAGAAAAAAAGCTACTGTAAGGAAGCATATAGAGATCAGTAAATAGGAAATTGTGTGTCTTTGTCTTTGACAAAAAAAATGCTTTTTTTCCAGTTTTTTTGTTAGCTATTCTCTTTTTATGAAAATGACCGATATTCAAGTGTTGATATAAAAACTGCAATTGAAGCTAGACTGAAATGTAATTCTGTGATTGAAAGCTGAACGTGTGGTCTTTGTTGTGATGTATTCACTGTCTTTGTACTCTTAAAGAAATATTTCCTATGGGTCTTAAAAGATGAATAAAAATCATCAAAAATGATGCTGACGTCAACTTTTTGTGAAATGCTGGCGGGGAGTTAATAATCTGTTGAAAAAGGCAGGTATTGGTTTCATGATGCTGTGTCTGCATCTGCCTCGTTCACAGACAGTAAATCATGTCATCCGCCGACCATGTTGTCCATGTTGTGTCCTCATTCCTGGCATTTCAATATGATAGATTGAAAATGGCTGAATTAATTTACTCAAAACTTTCTTTACTTCAACTTGTGTGTTAGGTTGCACTATTGCTTTTGTACTGTTTGTTTCAAGAAGGGATGTGAAAACCTAACAGTGTCTGACCCAATTAATTTGAAACTTCCTACGTTTATTAACCACTATAATATCTTCATCCTATTTGCATCTGCAATATGTGACACAACTGTTTCTGGGATACATGTTGCTAGTGCTTGTAAAAAAAAAAAAATCTTGTTACGAATAGATGACAAAAAGTGTTTTATTTGGCATAGACTAGACGTAATGGAGCTCAGGTTGTTGCTCAGTGAAGAGCACATAAAAGTTTTATGGACATGGTTTACCAAGGCCAAGAAACTTTACACTATTTGATGTACAGCCAGATATGTGAGCAACAGCCAGATCCAGAAGAAAACCACCATCATGGAAATATTATTTTTTATGAATAAATGTTGAAATAATAATGATATATATGTGATTCTAAATGCTAATGGAATGTTTTCAGGTGAAAGAATCCAATAATGAGAGTCAAATAAATTTAAGAATATTACTTTTGAGTGCAATATCATTATGGGGGAAATTAGCACAGGTTCAAATGATAATGGTAGGTTTTCACTATGGAGAGAAATGGAGCTGGAGGTCTGCGCTCTCTGAGTGTTTTGTAGTTAGAGATAGAGAAACAGGTCGGCCATCTGCTCCTCCACATCTCGAGGAGCCGGTTGAGGTGGCTTAGGGCGTACTCACACTAGGGCCGTTTTGGCTCGAGCCGTGCTTGGGCCCACTTCACACCTTTCCAGAATTCTGC